>CAUYQU010055674.1:0-26789 GCA_963574635.1 Cheracebus regulus
TGTGAGTATTCAACCTCACCAAATGCATATAATATATGTGTCCAGTGTGTCCATTGACATGAATATATAAATGTGCAGTTGCCACATTTCAATTGGTTAATCCATAGTGGATCATCACCATTCCTTCGTGATTATCAACCACATGTACCACACACTGTGCTGCTTTTTAAACACAACCTTACCATACTGAAAGTTAGATGGGACTACCCTGTTTTACAGATGTGGAAACTGAGGCTGGAGAATGTAAGTTTCACATGCAGGGTCACTCCCTGGTAAATGACAAAGTCAAGTTCCCACCCCAGATTTGTCAGACTCCAAGGCATGTGTTCCTTTCCTACACCATGCAGAATCTAGAAAGCCACATAGTGGGAAAGAATAGGACAACAGCAATAAAGGTTGGAAAGAGCCTCCCAGTTTAGGATGTGCAAAACCAGGACACCATGGCAGTGACTGGAAATGAAGTTAGGGAAAAGAGAGACTCCAGGAAGGTTCTGGTGTGATGAATCATTGAGAATACATAGGCGGGGACCATTGCAGGGAGTGAGGTTGCCAAAGGGGGCCAGATCCTGCAGACCCGCTTGGTGCCAGGCTGAGCACAGAGGCAATAGAGTGCCAAAGGGCATTGTTTTTCCACCTCTTATGATGACTACAGGGCCAAGCAACCCTCTACTCAGGAGGCAGAAGTTGATGTCATTTCACCCGCTGCTCCCACAATATAATTCCCCTACCTTGTACCTGCAATGTACATGCTCCCCAGGGATGGGTCCTCTGGTTGTCAAAAACGATCATTGAGGAGTTTCAGCCCAGTCCTTCCTCCCAGAACAGTGTGTCTATGTCTACACCTGCTAAACCTATAAGACTGGCCCACCTTATGCTCCAATCCTAAGGTAGGAGATGAGTCTCAACAGCAAATGGGTACCATGTGGCGGAATTCCATAAATCTGTGTGATGAAATCAGGGGCATCTACCTGGACAAATCCCAGCTACACCTCCACGTGTTATGAGCCTTAGGCAGGCGCTTGCTTCTCTAGCTCTTATTTCTTCACTCTAAAATTGGAATAATAGCATCTATTTAATAGTGCTATTTATAAGGACCAAGTCAATTCACTCCTGTAAGATGCTTATTTTTCCTAGAAGACACTCATTTCATGTTAGCTTGTTAATAAGTTACTCCTTTTAGTAAATATGGCAATCATGAGAGATAGTAATTCCTTCAAAAACAGGAATGAGACTCCAAGTTACTGATAGAAGAATGTGAAGGAAAGTGTGGGTTTTGATGGTTGGCAGCCCAGGGTTCCATGCGTACTCCCAAGACTTCAGAGGTATAGGGCCACCAATATGCAATGGCAGCCTAGGAGAACTTCAGACATTTAACTCCAGCCTGTGATGTGCTGCAGCATGAACAGAGAGAGGGTCTTCGGAAGCCTTGGAGACCTAACCCCTACTCCAGTGTGTCCTGAAGGCAGGACATGGAGTCAAAGAAGATAATTCTTAAGGCTTCAGATTCAATGTTCTCTTTGCTGGGTTTAGACCAACTCGGGACCTGTTACTCTTTTCTTCTTGCCCGTTCTCCCTTGTCTGTCCTACGCCTTCCCACTATTGTATTTCAGAAGCCTATAACTTGCTTGATTTCAGACTCACAGCTAAAGGGAAATTTGCCTCAGGATGAATCACACCTTGAGTTTAACCCATATCTGATTTAGATGAGACTTTGGACTTCAGACTTTTGAGTTAATGCTATAAATGTGCATTTGCCACATTTCAATTGGTCAGTCCATAGTGGGTCATCACCAATCCTTTGTGATTATCAACCACCTGTACCAGAAATGAGTGAAGACTTTGGGGGCTGCTGGGGTAAAATAAATGTGTTTTGCATGTAAGAACATGAATTTGGGCAGGCATTTCAGAGCCAGGATTGGAAGGGTGTGGTTTGAATGTGTGCCCTCCAAAATGCAGATGTTGGCAATATAGTAAGATTAAGAAGTGGGGCTTTTTAGAGGTGATTAGGCCATAAGGACTCCTCCCTGGTTAATCGGACTGAGACCCTTACAAAAGAGCCTTCACACAGTGTTCAACTAGTTTGCCTTTCTATTTTTTAGAGTGCAAGGCCCAGCATTCATGGAGACAACCTGGATGCAGAGAACAGCACTCACCAGACACCAAACCTACCGACGTCTTGATTGTGGACTTTCCAGCCTCCAGAACTATAAGAAATAAATTTCTTTTCTTTATAAATTACCCAGTCTCAGACATTCTGTCATAGCAGCACAGAATAGACTACGATAGTGAGGATGTAGAATTTCACTTTGGTTAGATGAAAACAACTCTGGAGATGGATGCTGATGATGGTTTCAAAACAATGTAATTACACCTGATCTCACTAAATTGTACACTTACGATGGTTAAAATGATAAATTCTATGTTATGCATGTATACCACAGTTAAAAACACCTTCCAAAGTCTTCCCATGGCCAATAAAGCTCAAGCTGTCCAGCCGAATGCACAGCTGCTCTCCTGGGCTGGGCACATGTGGTCACTCTCCATTTCCTACCCACAGTCCAGCCACAGTGAGTTCCCTGGTGTCCCTGGAGTGTACCCTTCCCTCATTTCCGTGCTTTGTGTATGTGCTTATGTCCACTGGGAATTTCCTTTGCTTGTTTTTTCCCCTTTGTCTACACTCACTCTTGGTGACTCCGCTCACGAGCCATGCTCCTCTGGGAAATCTGCAATCCTCAGGATAGACCGGTTTTGCTTTCCTGGTGCTTCCGCTGTGCTGTGAGAGCACTGATAACATTGCAGTCTAATCATCCCATAACAATGCAATGGGGAACACCTGTTAGAAAGAAATAAAGCCATCTCATGTCCACATTTTAATGAGAGGAGAAAATTCTGTCCATAAAAATAGATCCAGAAGTGACATAGACAACATAATTAGTAGACAAAGATGTTAAATCATTTCTTATAACTACATTCCATATGCATAGAAAGAAAGTGTGAGCATGGTAAGCAGAGATATGGAGCATATATAAAGGACTCCAATAATATTGTTAGGTACAACAAAACATAATGTTGAACATTTAAAATATAATGAATGGGATTAAAAGTACGTTATACATTACAGATGAAAAAATGGGTAAACTTGAAAATATAAAAATAGAAATGACAAGATAGAAAACATAGAGAAAAAAAGGATAAAAAAATGAAAAGTGAATCTGAGTTATGGAACAACTTCAAGAAACTTAATCTATGTATAATTAGAACACATGAAGGGGAGAAAAAGAGAGTAGAAATAGAAAACATATATTTGAGGAAATCGTTGCCAAAAATATTCCCAAAGTTGATAAAAACTAGAAATCCACAGATTCTAAAACTCAAGGAACTACAAATACAAGAAATTCGAAGAAAACCACATCGTAGTGTATAATAGTTGAAAATATTAAGACCAATGATAGAGAGAAAATCTTAAAACCAGCCAGCAAAAAAAAAGTCTCATTACGTAGAAAATAGCAAGAATGACAGAAACCTCCCCACTGGTAAAAATGAATGCAAGTTAATAATAGTGGAATGTCTTTGAGGTATTAAAAGAAAAAAAGTCAACTTACTATATAAAACTCAGCAAAAACATCTTTCAAAAATAAAACGGGCTGGGTGCAGTGGCTCATGCCTATAATCCCAACCCTTTGGGAGGCCAAGGTGGGAGGATCGCTTGAGCCCAGGAGTTCAATATTAATGTGGGCAACCTTGTGAAACCCCATCTCTACAGAAAAATAAATAAATAAATAAATAATAATCTGGATGTGGTGATACGCCCCTGTCGTCCCTCCCAGCTGATGGGGAGGCTGAGGTAGTAGGATCATTTGAGCCCAAGGAGGTCAAGGCTGCAGTGAGCTGTGATCGCACCACTGCACTCTAGCCTGAGCGACAGAGCAAACCCTGTCTCAAGATAAAAAAGAAAACAAAGATTTTAAGCACAAAAAAAAAGGCTGAAAGAATTTATCATTAGCTACTCTGTACTTCAAAAAATATTATGGGAAGTCTGTTAGTCTGTTAGACAGAAAAAATGACATCAGATGAAAAACTTGACCTATGTAAAAGAACAAAGAACTCCAGAAATAATATGTATGTTAAAAATATATTCTTCTCACTTTAAAAAAGTCTTTAGAAGGTAATGAATTGCTTAAAATAAAAATAATATCAATGTATTGTGGAATGTATAAAATACATAGAAGTAAAATGTATGACAACAGCACAACAGCTGGGTGGGAAACAGAAATAAAGAAATACAAATTTCTTATATCATGTAGGAAAGGGTGTGATATTACTTATGGGTAAACAGTGATAGGTACTAGATTCTAACTATAAATCCCAAAGCAAACATTCCTACAGTAGACAGATTCTTCAGGTGGCCCTCTAATCCACTCCTCTGAGTGTTCATGCTTTTTCAGGATCCCTTCCTCTTGAGTGTGGGTTGGACCTGTAACTTCCTTCCACTCAATGGAACATGGTAAAGATGATAGAATGTACCTGATTATACAGTATTATAACATTCGTCTTGCCAAAGTCAGTCTATAGTTTGGAAACAAATAATGGAGTGAATGTTTTTCCACTATATCATAAAAAAATAATATCTACTGTTACAAGTTTTATTCAACATTATAATTAATGCTTTACCCAATACAATACAGCAAGAAAATAAATAGATAGCATAAGGTTGTAAGGAGGGAAAAAACTCCCACTATTTACAAATTATTGATTGAATCGAAAATGATAAAGAATTAACCAAAACAACTACTAGAAGTAATAATTGAATTTAGCTATGTTGCTGGACACAAGGTCAGTATACAAAAAATCAATTGTATTTATATGCACTAGCAATGAAAAATTGGAAATAGAAAATATTAATGTAATTTATAAATTTATAATACTGCCAAAAAATGATACTTAGATATAACTATAACAAAAATGTGAAAGATCTTTATGGTAAAAATTACAGAATACTGGTAAAAGAAATGAAAGATACCCTAATTAAAAGTTAAGATATGCCTTGTTGATGGTTTAGAAGACTTAATATTGTTAAGAATTCATTTCTTTCTAAACTAAAATGTATATACAACCCAATTTCAATGAAAATTCCAGCAGAATTTTTAGAAATAGGAAAAATGATTCTAAAATTTGTATGGAAAGGCAAAGGAACTAGAATGGCCAAAACAACTTTTACAAAATAGAACCAATTTCAAGACTTAATCATAAGTCTTGAAACCAATTTTCAAGATTTAATCATGTCTTAATCATTAATGAAGACGTGGAATACTGTCATAATGTCAATTGAATAGAATAAAGAGGCTAGAATTAAACCAACATACATGTGATTTTTTAAATAAAGATGCAAAAGTATTTTCTTGAAGAGAAAGATAGTCTTTTTCATAAGTGGTTCTAAAACCATTTACATGCAGTAAAAAATATCAGTTCTTTCCCCAAAGCACATATAAATTGATTAATTGGACTTTATCTGACTTTAAAAATTAAAAAGACAATTTACAGATTGGGAGAAAATAATTGTGAATCCTGTATCTAATAAAAAAATTTGCATACAACATACATGAAAGACTTTCAAAACTCAAAAGTATGAAAAAAAGCCCAATTTTTTAAATGAGAGAAGATATTAAAAACAATTCACTAAAGAAAATATGAGAATGGCAAAATAATATGAAAAGATGCTCACTATTATTAGTTATCAGGGAAATGCAAATTAAAATCACAATGAGATACCACTATACATCTATTAGGATGGATGCTTTTTTTAACTAAAAATGCCATGTTGTGCTAATGATGTAGAATAGCTATAATTTAACACTTCATTGGTGGGAATGCAAAATGGTAGACATTTGTAAAATAAAACGCCAGTATCATATAAAGTAACATATAGATTTACCATGTGGCTCAGAAATTTTCCTTGGTATTTACCTTAGTGAAATGTAAACTTATATTTGTACAAAAATCTACGTATTTGTGTTTACAGTGGCTTCATTTTGTAATCCCCCAAACTAGTAAACTCCAATTTTTCTCTGAGAAACTAATAAATAAAGTGTGATATGTTCATATAATGAAATATCACACAGCAATAAAATGGATGTGGAATATCACTGGAGACATGGAAGCTACAAAACAAAACCGAATAAAGAATTGAGAACAAAACTGAGCAATATCTAAAGTGAAAACTGATTGGTAGTGCTCAACAACGCAGTGGAAGCAAAAATTTTTTAAAAAAAAGAATATATGAATTCAATGACAATTTGAGGGAGATTACAGTTTTAAAAAGAGCAGTAAAGGGTGAACAAAAATAAACAAAGCTTCAGGGACTGTGGGACAATATTGAGTAGTCTAACACATATAATTGGAATTCTAAAAAGAGAGAAAGAGAAGATTAGAACAGAAAAGATGAAAAGGTCTTTAAAGTCCCAAATTTGGTGAACTTTATCAGTTAACTTATAGATCTAATAAATGTAGAAAATAAACAGCATCAGGTCTGCAAATAAATCTATATGTAGGCAGAACAGAGTCAAAATGCTGAAAACTAAAGATAAACAAGCCAGGTGCAGTGGCTCACGACTGTAATTCCAGCACTTTGGGAGGCCGAGGCTGGCAGATCATTTCAGGCCAGGGGTTCGAGACCAGCCTGGCCAACATGTCTCTACAAAAAATATAAAAATTAGCCAGGTGTGGTGGTGGGCACCTGTAATTCCAGCTACTCAGGAGACTGAAACAGGAGAATGGCTTGAACCTGGGAAGTGAAGGTGGTGGTGAGCTGAGATTGTGCCACTGCACTCCAGCCTGGGCAACAGAGTGAGACTCTGTCTCAGATAGATAGATAGATAGATAGACAAATAAACAGAAAATATTAATAACAGTCGAATAAAAAAGTAATATCCACAAAAGAACAACAAAAGAAATTATGGGATCACTGCTTCTCAGTGAAAAATAGAGATGACAATAAAATGAAATGATGACTTCAAGAGCTGAAAGAAAACTTTTAACCCAGAATTCCATGTCTAGCCAAAACATCCTTTAATTCTATATGTAGTAAAAAGGGATAGCCTCAAGTAACAGCTGATAGAATTTGTGTTCTGATAAATAATTCTTTAAAAGAAAATCAATAGTTTAAAGAAAAAAATAGTCTATTGCTGGGTTGAAAGCATGCATAATAAAATGCAAGATACAGGAATATAAATGGAATTCAAGTCTTTATTTTATGGGAGGTGGATGGGAAGATGTAAATCAAAGGGCTGGAAGTTTCGGTCAGACAGGAGGAATCAGTTTCCAAGATCTATCACCAAGCTTGGTGACCATATTTAATAATAATATATTCTATATTTCAGAATTGTTAAAAGAATAGATTTTAAATGTTCGTACTACAAAAAAATGCTGGGTATCTGAGGGGATGGATATGTTCATTAACTTGATGTAATCGTTATACAATGTATAAATAAATCAAAACAACACATAGTACCCCATGAATATATACAATTATTTTGCAGTTAAAAATAATTTATTAAAAATAAAGTATTTCAAGGGTCTTAAGACTTAAAAAATGTATAGTATTAAATCTAAGAGGAGCATGATAAGATTCAAATATATAGTATAACTCCAAGAACAACCACTCAATACAAAAAGTGACAGATGAAACACCATCATAAACAAAAGGGAAAATATTAACATTATTTTAAAATAGTATTTGAAAATTTCAAATACATAAAATTAAAAAAATATTTTAAGAAAATGTATAATTAACTCAAAGGCAGTTACATACATGAAAACTTGTATGTAACATATAAAAAGAGATAGCAAGACAGTTTTCTTAAACTCAACAATTTAAATAATTACATAAAATATACATGCACTAATCTCACAGTCTACATCTAAAAACAGGACATAATGATGTAGTATCAACAATAAAGAAACATTAAATATAAGTAGATGGACTGAGAGTAAAAGAATGGAAAAAATAATAAGTATCAAAATACTTATTATCCTGCAAATAATAAGTATCAAAAACTTGTTTGGCTATATTATCACAAAATGTATATGTTAAGACAATAATTATTACTGAAGAAACAAAAATGTGTATTAGATTCTTCTTCAAACAGTTTACAATTGTTCTTCCAATGATGCGTGAATCAAAGATATCCTAAAAAAGAAGTGAGAGAAGACACTTGAGTAGCTTCCTGGCCTTTGATAATAAGAGTTAATTCACAAAGAAACATGAAAATATTTAATCTGCTTAAATCCAATTACAGCTCTTCAAACCAAAACAAAATGAAAGGAGAAATAGACATATCCACAATGATAAATTGGAGACTTGAGCACTCCTCTCTTCAAAAAATGACAGAACAAGTAGACAGGAAATCAATACAAAATAGAAGATTAAAAAACAACATGTCAACCAACTGGATCATTCGAATGCTACACCTGACAACTTCAGAATGACAATATTTTCAAATGCACATGAAATGTTTACCAAGTTACTCCATATTACGACATATACAATGGACCTAGTAAATTTCAAAATATCAAAATCTTAACATAATACATTCTCTAACAATAAAAGCTAGTATAACAAAAATTACATCAAAAATCACTGTTTAGAAAATAAGCAATAAAAATTGTAAATAATTCATGAGAGGAAGAAAAAATAGAAAATATCTCAAAATTGATGGCTAAAACACAACATAATCAAACCTTGTGGATTGCAGGTTAAGCAATATATAGAAAGAAAGTTATATTTAAATGATTTCATTATAAACAAGAAAGATTTAAAGTGAGTAATCTAAATTTTCTTATTATAAGCTAGTGTTAAAAACAGTAAATTAAACCCAAATTAAGTATAAGGAAATAATAAAAATAAAATCAGAAATCAAAGAAATCAGAAACAAAATTAAAAGATTTTTTAAACAATTAACAAAATTGATAAACCCACTACAAGAGTAATCCAAAAAACAAGAAAAAAAGTAAATTATAAATTTCACAAATGAAAAAAAAGATGTCATTATGTATTCTAAATACATTAAGAATATAAGCCGAGTGCAGTTGCTCATGCCTGTAATCTGAGCACTTTGGGAGGCCAAAGCTCCAGATTGCCTGAACTCAGAAGTTCAAGACCAGCCTGAGCAACACGATGACACCCATCTCTACTAAAATCCAAAAAAAAAAAAAAAAAATAGCCTGATGTGTCAGTGTGCACCTGTAGTCCCAGCTACTCAGGAGGCTGAGGAAGGAGAATTGCTTGAACTTAGGAGGTGGAGATTGCAGTGAGTCGAGATTGCACCACTGCACTCCAGCCTGAGCAACAGAGTCAGACTCTGTCTCTTAAAAAAGAAAAAGAATATATATATATATATATATATATATATATATAAAGAATATTAAGTAAACTCAATTTTTACAAATTTGACAGTTTTTTAAAAATACAACTTGCCTTACAGAAGAAGAAATAATATAATTTGAAAAGTGCATTTATTAAGCATATAACATATACATATATTAGATACATATAGCATATTATACATATGTATAACACATACATTGACATAAATAGACACGTTTATTGATAAATTAAATTCAAAATCAAAATGTCCAGGCCCAGATTATTTCACTGGTAAATTAAGTCAAACATTTAAGAAGGAGATCATAACAATTTGACATAAACACTTTCAGTAAATGAAAGCAGAAGAACACTTCCCAAATCCTTTAAGCTGCGTAATTCCACAAAACCTGACAGTTATTACCGTAACAGCTACAACAAAAAATTATGACCAATGTCATTCATATACACAGATGCAAAAGTCCTTAATAACTAATAGCAAATTAAATCCAACATTATGTAAAAAGAATAACATCATCCTGATACCAGTTTTTAGCCCTTTATGCTAAAAACTCTCAATAAACTAGGTATCAATGGAACATATCTCAAAATAATAAGAGCTATTTATGACAAACCCACAGATGGTATCATACTTAAAGGGCAAAAACCTGGCAGAGACACAACTGAAAAAGAAAATTTCAGGCCAATATCCATGATGAACATTGATGCAAAAATCCTAAATAAAATACTGGCAAACCCAATCCAACAGCACATCAAACAGCTTATCTGTCATGATCAAGTCGGCTTCATCCCAGGGATGCAAGGCTGGTTCAACATATGCAAATCTATAAACATAATCCATCACAAAAATGGAACCAAAGACAAAAACCACATGATTATTTCAATAGATGCAGAGAAGGCCTTCAACAAAATTCAACAACCCTTCATGCTAAAAACTCTCAATAAACTAAGTATCAAAGGAATGTATCTCAAAATAATAACAGCTATTTATGACAAACCCACAGCCAATATCATACTGAATTGGTAAGCTTTTTATTTATTTTTCTTACATTATTAAACTAGTTAGGATCTCCAGTATGCTGTTAAATAACTATGGTGAGAGGGGCATCCCAGTCTTGTTCTTGATCTTTGGGGGAAAATGTTTAGCCTTCTATTTTAAGTATGACATTAACTGTGGCTTTTTTTTTTTTGGTACACATCCTTTCTTGTGTTAAGAAAATTCCATTCTATTTAATATTTTAAAGACTTGTTGAATCTTCATCTATAGAGAGAGTCATATGGTTTTTCATTTTGAGTCTATTGATGTGATTAATTATGTTGATTGATTTTTGGATGTTGAAATAGTCTGAACTTTCTGCAAAAATTCCCACTTAGTAATAATGTATTATCATATATGTACATATATATGGTACAACTTGGTAGTATTTTTGTTGAAGAATTTTGTGTCTGTATCCATGAGTGATATTTCTCTCTAGTTGTGTGTGTGTGTGTTTAATTTCTTTGGCTAGTTTTGGTACCTGTGTAATGCTGGCCTCAGAAAATAAACTCGGGGGAAGTCTTTCCTCTTCTTTTGTATTCTGGAAGAGTTTGTGTGTAATTGATATTTCTTCCTTGAATGTTTGGTAGAATTCACCAATGAAGTCATATCTAGCATACAGGCTGCTTTTACAGAGAGTTTTTTTTTAAAAAAAAAATCAATGTCTGCTCCACCCTTGATTTTAAGTTTTCCTTTGTACCATGCCTGGGACAGAGAGCAAGAGAAAGAGACAAAGGGTCTCTCTTTATGCTTTTGTCTCTCTCCCAGCTGTAAATTGCTGTTATTTGTTACCTGACACTGTTGTAGCCTATTGACAGGATGTGCTACACAGTTTGCATGTGAAAAATAAAAATGCAGGGGCCCTTGCTCAAAAATTATCCAAAATGTCAAGATGGCAACAGCAGAGTATTAAACCAAATGCAGAACCCTTCTAAGCATGAGTCCTGTGTGACTGCACAAGTCATTGCCCATGAAGTCATCCCTGCCTCTGATACGGGGCAGAGTTGGGGCATCCTCTCCGGTTCTGGCTAAGCCTCAGTTTTAGAGGCAAGAACTTCATCCCTGGGTCTTGGAGACAGGGCCCTCTCAGCAGTATTGCACACTTCCAACTGTGTGTCTCCTCAGGGGACAGTGATCCTGCACCTTCGGCAAAGGTAGAAGGTATTTTAATGTCCCTTATCCCAGCTAGAATGGGTTTCTGTCAATGTGCTAAGTGTGACAGAGTGTAGTTTGTCCTTCCTCAGTGGTATAAACCATTTGTTCTGTAGGAGACATAGGAAAAAGCGTCCAGGTAGGGTTTAGTGTTTTTCTCACAGTGGATACTGTGCCTTTCTCCTGGGTCAGCACAATCAGAGATGTCTTTCAGCACTCATGCTCTGACCCCATCTTTCTTGAGATCATCTAGCTTGGAGAACAGCTAGCTAGTAGCTACAAATTCCCCTTGAGCTTGTGATTCCCAGCAGTTCCATATCCTCTCACCTATCTGTAATGTTCTTTAGCAATTTGTTACCATTTTTAGCTGATTTTTCTTATCAGTGTCTGGTGAGATTTGCCACAGGTAAGCAAGGGCTCGCCTCCTCTTTCTTCTTGGAGGCTCCTGTCTCTTAGATTTCACATTAATTGGTTGCTCTGTGACCTCAGCTCTTTAACAGGTGCAAGATTTACAGATTGTCCAGAATTGTTGTTGTTGTTGTAAATATGAAAGTGGTAGTTTTTTGTTTGTTTGTTTGTGTTTTTACATTTGTCTACCTCCTAAGTGGAGAATGGAAGTCTACGAGTATTTTTTAAAACTGTATTATGGCAAATTGCAGTATAACGGACCCCATCACCCAGCTACAGCAATAATCAATGAAAGACCTTGTTAGTTTCATCAATTTCTACCCTACCTCCTTCTACTCTAATGGATTATTTTGCAACAAATTCTATTCACCATGAAATTTCGAACATGGTATGCAATTATAAGATATATTTTAAATCAGTAAGTGTAGCACAGCAGTGAAATAATGATTCAGTGTGGACTCATTTGTGTTTAAATAAATATGTCTTTGCAAGTGCGTGGACAAACATCTGGAGGGAAGCGCATCAAACTGAGAGAAGAATTTGTGTATTGGATGTGGGGTGGGATCAGGTGAGGGTCAGGGTGGTACGTGTTTATCTGTAATATCTTTGTTAATGATGAGAATGTATTTTTGTATTGTGTGATTTTAAAGGTGTGAAAAAGTAAGAAAGTAAAAGAAGTGAAAGAAATGCAATTAGACCTTGGAATCTGACATGAATTTGAATCCCAGCTCCACTTTGGGCCGCGTCTGTGACCCTGGACAAGTCACATCACAGTGGGGAGGAAAGGAAGTGGGTAGAATTCGGAAAGAAGGTGAGGGAGGACAGATAAGAATTCCTTACCGGATTGCTTGTGCTAAAGGATTAACCAATTCACCCCATGTAAACTTTCTGGCATACAGTAGACACTCAATACATGTGAGGATCCTCATTTCCTTCGGCGTCTCCACTCACTATAGAATTACGAGCAGGCGCATACTCACAGCGGAATATTAAATCCTAATAATAATGAGCTTCTTCTGCCCCTGTGTGGTGTGTTCAAGTTATTGCTGGGATTTCTTTCACTCAGAAAAACTGAAATGAATATTATTTATTTTCCCCTTAAGTTGGAATTCACCTATTTTACCTCTTGACCCCCAAATCTGATTCTGCAATATCTAGTTTAGGTTTCTATGACTGTCCAGTGCTTACAATATCTCTGTCTCCCTCAACAGCTTGTAAACCTCTTGAGGGCAGGGACCTATTTAACTCTCTGTCTCCTTCTCTCTCTCTCTTTCTCTCTCGTGACAGTTTCAAGCCTTCAGGGCTGTTGTTATGATTAAATTGCTTCAGGTCTGTGAAAACATTTTGTAAGCTACAAAGTGCTTTCCAGAGCTACTCATTTGTTTATTCACAAAGTTTTGTTACAATGCCAATTGGCTGCACATTGCACAATGTGAAGGGCTAGACCCACTCTTTCATGGCCTCATAGGAGGTGGAAGAGAGCAATTGTCAAAATCTACAGAAAGACTATGGTTGGCATTGGATAAAGTGCTGTAGGAGCCTAGAGAAGGAAGGGTTAGCTTTTGCTAGGGACAGAGGACAAGCAAACAGTTGGCATGAAAAGAAGTCTTGAGCTACAGGCTGGGATCTCAGTAGCAGCTCTGGGTGTGAAGAAGGGGGATGCTAGAAGGATTCTCATCAACACAGCAGGTGGAAGGCAGGAAACACATTCTAGGACCACCCCAGGATCCTGTGTGGTTGTACTCTAAGAGTCATTGTAGATGTGACTGGAGAAAAGTCTAGAACCTTATGTTGAACCAGAACACAAGGACTTTGCTGTACTGGAGAAGCTAGACATAAATCACTCAAGCTTAGTCCAGTGCTTTCCAGAGGGCAGACGTTCAACTTTACCTGGGGCATCGGGTTAAATCGATGCAATAGATAGGAAGCTTTATGGTTTCTACCTTGAATTGTCTATTCTCTTTTGTTTAAAAGGAAGTGATTTCAAAGTCTCAGCCTCACCAAGTCTATTTTAACAACAGCATTTCTCCAAACACTCTCACTGTGCCAACATGTGACATTTATATTCATTATGAAGAAAAGTCTCCTGCCTTGACAACTAATGACTTTTTCTTGGAAGGTGATTCTTAAGAATATATGGCTTTTTCTCAGGATATAAAAATCAATGTTCTAAAATCACTAGCATTCCTATATACCAATAACAGCCAAGCTGAGAGCCAAAACAGGAACAAACTCTCATTCACAATTACCACCCCAAAATAAAATACGTAGGAATACAGCTAACTGGGGAGGTGAAAGATCTCTACAGAGAAAACTGTAAAACACTGCTCAAAGAAATCAGAGATGACACTAATAAATGGAAAAATATTTCATGCTCATGGATAGGAAAAATCAATATCATTAAAATGACCATACTGCCCAAAGAAATTTATAGATTCAATGCTATTCCTATTAAATACCATTGACATACTTCACAGAATAGAAAAAAAACTATTTTAAAATTCATATAGAACAAAAAAAGCCCACAAAATCAAGGCAGTTCTAAGCAGAAAGAACAAAGCTGGAGGCATCATACTACCAACTTCAAACTATACAACAGGGTTACAGTAATCAAAACAGCATGTTACTGGTACAAAAACAGATACATAGACCAATGGAACAGAATAGAGACCCAGAAATAAGGCCACACACTTACAGCTATCTGATCTTCAACAACCCTGACAAAAAGAAGCAACAGGGAAAGGATTTCCTATTCAATAAATTGTGCTGGGAGAACTAGCTAGCCTCATGTAGAAGACTGAAACTAAATACCTTCCTTACGCCACATACAAAAATCAACTCTAGATAGATTAAAGTCTTGAACGTAAAACCCAAAACCATAAAAACTCAGGAAGACAATCTAGGCAATACCATTCTGGACATAGGGACAGGCAAAGATTTCATCATGAAGACCCAAAACCAATTGCAACAGAAGCAAAAACAGACACATGAGATCTAATTAAAATTGACACATGGGCTCTAATTGAACTAAAGAGCTTCTGCACAGAAAAGGAAACTATGAACAGAGTAAACAGTCTACAGAATGGAAGAAAATTCTTGCAAACGATTCATCTGACAAAGATCTAACATCCGGCATCTATAAGAAACTTAAACAAATGTACAAGAAAAAAAAGAAACCATTAAAAAGTGGGCCAAGCACATGAACAGACCAGACCCTTTTTAAAAGAAGACATAAATGCAGCCAACAATCATATGAAAAAAAATCAATATTACTGTTCATTAGAGAAATGCAAATCAAACCCACAATGAGATACCATCTCACACCAGTCAGAATGGCTTCTATTAAAAGGTTAAAAAATAGCAGATGCTGGTGAGTTTGCAAAGAAAAAGGAATATTTATACACTGTTGGTGGGAATGTAAGTTAGGTCAACAATTGTGGAAGACAGGCTATTCTTCAAAGACCTAGAAACAGAAATACCATTTGACCCAGCAATCCCAATACTGGGTATATACCCAAAGGAATATAAAGCATTCTATTATAAAGATACATGCACACATAAGTTCATTGCAACCACATTTTCACAATACTGAAGACATGAAATCAACCCAAATGCCCATCAATAATAGACTGGTTAAAGAAAATGTGGTACATATACACCATGGAATACTATGCAACCATAAAAAGGAATGAGATAGTCCTTTGCAGGGACATGGATGGAGCTGGAAGCCGTTATCCTCAGCAGACTAACACAGGAACAGAAAACCAAACACTACATGTTCTCACTTATATGTGGGGACTAAATGATGAGAACACATGGACATATATAGGGGAACGACACACACTAGGGACTATTGGAGGGAAAAGGCAGCAGGAGGAAGAGGATCCGGAAATATAACTAATGGGTATTAGGATTAATACCTGGGTGATGAAATAATCTGTGGGGAAAAAAACCATGATAAAACTTTACCTACATAACAAACCTGCATGTGTATACCTGAACTTAAAATAAAAGTTAAATAAAAAATAATTTTAAAATAATATATGGCTTTTTTAGATGCTTGCCCATGTATACTTTTGGGGACACAAAAGATTCAGTCATCATATCTAGATTTCAGAACATCTATAAGTGAAGTGAAACGATTTTTTGCTAGAAGATAAATTTTTCTCAAAAGAACTTGACATCATTTCAGCAGTTGTGACAGCTAGCATTCATTAAAATGCCACTTTCAGGCTTTTAAGAAAAAAGAAGAAAATAAAATCTAACTGGTTGTAATGGATAAACATAAATTAGAATATAATTTTTTTTTTGAGACAGAATTTTGCTCTTGTTGCCCAGGCTGGAGTGCAATGATGTGATCTCAGTTCACCACAATCTCTGCTTCACAAGTTCAAGCAATCCTTCTGCCTCAGCCTCCTGAGTAGCTGGGATTACAGGCATGTGCAACCACACCCAGATAATTTTGTATTTTTAGTAGAGACAGGGTTTCTCCATGTTGGTCAGGCTGGTCTCAAACTCCTGACCTCAAGTGATCTGCCTGTCTTGGCCTCCCAAAGTGCTTGGATTACAGGCATGAGCCATGGCACCCGGCCTAAAGTTTTAAAGTTCTTAAGAATACACTTAGAGAAACTAAAATTAGTAGAAAAAGAAACAAGGATTTTGACTAGGCAAGCTACAAAATATGGGAGAAAATCAGTACATATATTAATAAAAAGATACTTTAACAAATTACAATAATATACTTTTTTTTTTTAGCCCTGGCAAAGATTTAAACATATCAGTTGTAAGTGTTGCCAAGAGTAGAATAAATTGTCACAGCCAAGCACGAGTGTCGTGGGTGCTGTAATATGCCACACAGATTCCCACTGAAGGATACAGGCACCTATTGATTTCCCCAGCTGCCTGCTCATGGCTCAGAGCAGACTGCTTCCCTAGGAATTGTCCTTTCCTAAGGGAGCGCCTCCCTAATGCATCTCGTATCCAGTGATTGGGCCATTAGGATACGCAAAACTCTGGGCCCTTGACTTTAATTCAGGACAGCTGATGGGACCATCCTCAGTCCTGTTGCCATTGCATTGCATTTCAGTGTGTCCCTCTGCCTGTCCTACTCCCTTGCAGGTGCCATTCCAACAGCCTTTCCCAATAAACCTCCTGCACACAAGTCTCCGTCCTAGGTCTGTCTCAGTCTAAGATGACTGCTATGAAGAAATAAATGTCTTTCCCCTTGCCAAATCTATGTATATTTTCATTTATAAAATCTTATTTTGGTTCTACATTTATAAGGTATTTTTCATCGTGAATCAAATGAATATTCATATTTATTTTCTCCCGGTTCTTTTAGTATTCTATATTTGTATATGTAAGTCTTAAATTAATCTGGGAATTCATATCAGCTTCCTGAGTGAAATAGGACTCTAATGGACTCTAATTAAATCCCTCCACCCCCTAAATAGTTGACCCCTGGAACTCATGGGATAAGTCACACGATTCCCAATAGATTTTGAAGATGTGTGATTTGATTCCACAAGCAGAAGTCCGAATATCCTAAATTGCAAGTGCTCCTATTTGGAGTCCTGCAGGACTATCAAGATTTCTATTTAGCCAGCAGGGGGCGCTAGTACACAAGAAATGCTATCGGCTAAATTCTGCTAATTGGCTAAATTCCCCCCACAATAAATGATTTGCTTTCTCTGAACAAAGTGAACTCTGCAATTGCAGCGCTCCTCTCTCCCTAGCTCCTGATGGGCCCCACGGCGGAGAGGTCTCTTTCTGTTGTGGACGCTTTCTGCTGTGGGCTGAAGAGCCTGGCAAAAAGGAATTTGACCTCCACTCAGGGGCATCCCCAAACAGAATAGTCTGTCTTCAGGACTAGTGAGTTTCCTGTTGCTGGAAAGGCTCAGACAGGGACTCCAAAAACATTTCAATTAGTTTTTCATAGACCCAAAGTCTGACCTTTAATGCCACTCCAGGGTGGCTTTATATATGCAATTGCACTTGAAGACCCTCTACTAAATGCAAAGTACTTAATGGCATTCTTCGCGGAAATTTTCTCAGTGATGACTGAGTGACTCTTGTGGGGTGATTTGAGGCTTGGGAGAAAGACCTGACCTGCTGGCAACTCTCTCCTGTCACAGCACCTGACTTGTTATCACTGCAGACTCATTTCTCTGGCTCCCCAGAGCACTCTATTCAGTTAACATGCCCTGCAGGCAGAACAGCAGGGGCTCTAGCAGCTGAAACATTCTGGCCCTTGACAGGCTGGTGCAGAGCCAGGGATGACTTTTCTGTGACCGTCATGGCTGTGGCTGTGGCACTGTGGAGCAGGGTGATAGCGAGGCTTCTAATCCCTGCTCTGCCACTGACAGATACAGGCTGCAGCTGCCGGCAAACTCCTTCTCTCTCAGAGCCCCATCTGTGAGGCTGTGAGTGGGGGCACAAAGTGGCTACAGTCCTTATTTTCTCAGAAACCCTGAATCCTGATTTTAGGAGATGATGGTTTTGTCAGAGGCGTTTGAACCAGAGCAACTCCATCTTGAGTAAGGACTGGGTAAAATGAGACTGAGACCTACTGGGCTTCATTCCCAGGCAGTTAAGGCATTCTAAATCATAGGATGAGATACGAGGTCAGCACAAGATACAGGTCATAAAGATCTTGCTGATAAAATAGGTTAGAGTAAAGGAACTGACTCAAACCTACCAAAACCAAGATGGCAACAAGAGTGACCTCTGGTTGTCCTCACAGCTACACTTTCACCTGCACCATGACAGTTTACAAATGCCATGGCAATGTCAGGAAGTTACCCTACATGATCTAAAAGGGAAGGCATGAATAATCTACCCCTTGTTTAGCATATCATCAAGAAATAACCATAAAAATGGGCAAACAGCAGCCCTCGGGGCTGCTCTGTCTATGGAGTTGCCATTCTATTAATTCTTGACTTCCTTAATAAAGTTGCTTTCGCTTTACAGTTTCACCCTGAGTTTTTTCTTGAGTGAGATCTAAGAACCCTCTCTTGGGGTCAGGATCTGGACCCTTTTCCCATAACAGTGTGAACTCTACCAAATGCGTTTGTCTTTGATTTTGTCAACTAGGGTGGGGTTGGGTCAAGGTGATGTCCACAGGCTCTGTCTCTCCCATAACACACAGGGCTCCCAGGACCACAGCATTGGGATCACCTGGCCGTCTGTCACACAGACAGACTCCTTGCCTGCTACCTGCCTTACTGAACCAGAGCTGCTGATGTGGGCCCAGCAATATGCCTGTAATAGACCCTTGGGTGATTCTGATGCACAGTGAAGTCTAAGACCCCTTTCCACAGGGAAAAGTCCAGCCTCTCTCTCACATATCTCACAAGGCCTGAAGAATCTGGCCCATGCCTAAAGCTCCTTGCTGTGTACTTCTTTTCCCAACAGCACGTGGATGTGTGCATGCACACACACACACTACACTTTGTTAAAAGATAAACTGAGGCACATTAAAATATTAGAGTTTATTTGAGCATTCAGCCATCCGTGAACTGGGCATCTCCAGAATTCAAATGGTGCATGGTCCTGCCAAAGAGGTTTAAAGGAGAGGGTTTTACAGAACAAATGTGGAAGCAGAGCAAAAAAATGTCTTTGATTAGTTAATGTTGGAGCAATTGCCTTGAAATGGCCTTTGCAAAAACTGTAACATAGGAAAATTATGACAGTGAAAGAGATCCAACCTAAGCAACTCCATCTTGCCTTTAACCTCCAAACTGCACTTGGTCACTTCTGGGCGTGGGCCAAGCTAATGTTGGGAGAAATTTAGTTTATAGTTTAAATGTTAATAGCTCTTCCCCAACACTAAAGCCACTATGTAGAAGGCCACCTGGTAGAAGGATGAAAGAGGTCTGAATTTGTAGTTAAATGATTACCAGTCATTATTCCAGAAGTCACAAAATTGGCAACTTCCCCAATTACTCCTGTAAGTAATATTACTATCGTAGAATTAAGATTGGACTTTTAAGATGTCTTTTCAGACTTTTGCATTTCTGATGAGCAGATGGCCCCATCCAGACCTATGACTCTCCACTCAACCAATCCCATGGCCCCCACCCAAAAGCAGACTCAGAGCATGAGGACCATTTTCCACACCCCTGTGATTGCATCCTTAACCAATCAACAGCACCCATTCTCTAGCCTCCTGCAACCCAAACTCTCTTTGAAAAACCCTAGCTTCCAAATTTTAGGGAAGGCCAATCTGAGTAATAATAAAACTCTGTTCTCCTGGTTAGCTGGCTCTAGGTGTGTTAAACTCTTTCTCTATTGCAATTCCCCTGTCTTGATGAATTGGCCCTATCTGGGCAGTGAGCAAGGTGAACCCATTGGGTGGTTATAGCCCCATTTGAACTATCCTGGTAGGAAGTTCAGGACAAAATAACTAATGCTCAGTTGGCTGCCTGTGATTGGTTGAGCTTACATTTTGTTTTCTTTTAATTTCTGAGTTAGGTTTCAGTTTGCTTATATAGGAACCCAGTGTGTCAGAGACACTTTAATCTAGTGACCTCCCATTTTGTTATTTTAACAATTATGACTGGGCATTCCCCTACTATCTAGAATGTGGAGAATTCTAATGGATAATTTACACTACTGTGATTTTGTTCATGCTATTTCCTTCTCCTGAATTTTGTACTGAAGCTCAGAAACTAATATCCCAAAATATGGCATGCTGACATGCTGAGCTGAAGAAGCCTCAGGTCTCTCTGACCTCCCTTGCCTCCACCATCTCTCTCAAAGAAGCTGAAGTTTCTTTATCTACTTAAGATCCAGACCCACCAAGGAGAATACTTGTTCTTTCTTCCCTTCCCTATCATTTCATTAGCTGTTGCAGAGAAGAAGACCAAAAGGTGCCTATACCTGAATAGACTCTTTTACAAGCATAATGGCTATCTAAAGACCATCTATATTCCAAAGCAAACTATTTACTATTTACAAGGTAAGCTCTGTTCCTCATCTAATTATTCTTCCTAGCACTCACTTATTGCCCTTCAATAGAATTCCTCTTCTCTCCCCACCAATAACCTGTTTTACCAGAATTCAAGCCCCCATTTTTTTCTGTAACTTCAAAATGACATATAAGATTCTGCAGCTCCTTGGGAAGTTGGGTCTTCATTCTGAAGCCTCCTGTGCATTAAATACATTTTTATGCCTATTATCCTGTAACCAGTCTGTCTCATTCCAATGATTTTTCAGTGAACCTTTAGGAAGCCAATGTCCATGGTCCTGAGAGATGCTTTCTACACAAACCCCCAGCCCACCCCTTCTCCTGGAAACCCGAGAACAACTGCTCATGCCTTTTGCTTAATCTCCTCCCCAAAGCCTCTCTGGAATCATTTGTCCTCAGAATGTATTGACTCTATCGTCCTTTATGTTGTTGCATGTCCTGACTCCTGCCATCTTACCTGTCACACTATGGAGCAGTGTGTGTCCACCCTTTCCCTTTGAACCTTCACCCCTTGAAGGCAGTCTCACTGTCTCACTTTTCGTCATACCTCAGGATCTACTCCAGGGTGATCATCACCTAGAAGGGACTTTTTAAGTGCTTGCTGGATGAATGAGTTGTCTGCAGAGCTCCCAAGAAGAAAGTACATGTTGTACAGTCAGCTGAGTTCTGGACAAATAGACAGTGGATTGGCCAGCTTTGATGAGGGTATGTAGCTCCTTTCTGGAGGATGGTGGAGAATTCTACAGGGCACCTTGAGGATACTGGTGCCTGAGAACAGGTCAGGGAAAGTTGCTCAACAGGGAAAGTGTTAAGCTAAAATGGGAAGGGGACATTGACCACCTGGGCCTTTGTCTCATGTCGGGCTAAGATCAGTCTTGGCTATTTGGATGGTACACATTTTAGAAGGCTGGCCCTCTTGCTATTTACTGCAGACACCTTACTCATTACAGACTGTCAATGGTAGGACAGTGCCTGGCACATGTAGGCAGTCAGTCAATGTTGGCTGAATGGGTGGGAAACTTGGAATGGTGCAGAGGTGATTTTTAACAGGGAAGGGACAAAGCAGCAGGTGCAAAGCTAAACTGGATGCAAAAACAGCATCCAGCTTTGGAATCCAAAAAGGCTGTGTATGTCACATCCGAGCTTCACTATTTGCTGTGGATGTCAGGTGAGTCACTTAACCTCTCTGAGCTTCAGACTTCTCTATAAACAGGAAGAGTGGTTGATATGATTTACGTTTATTATTTGCCTGGCAGATAGTACGTGGTCAGCAATCAGTAGCTATAGTAGGTGAGATCCCTGGGAAGATGACTCCCCTGCCTGTGTGGGATGTGAGGGAGAAATATGGAAGCCTCTTCACTTCAGGTGTCATGCTCAGCATATATTCTGGCTTCATTTTCTTATTGGTTTTGCAAGGAGCCTTTTGGGAATAGTTTTCTTATTGAAACATATCCAGTGTTTAAACCTGCAGGTGTGGGGTGGTGGCAGTCCACCTGGCATCCTTTGCTCTGTCCCTGGTCTCCTCTCTCTGACTATTCAGGTTCCCATGAGAATATTCTCACCCTTGAATAATGGAGCTTGCATAAGACCAAGCTCCTGTTTTTGTATTCCTTGAGCTGAGGCCACAAGAACTTCCAAAGTGTTCACTGAATATCTAGGAGGAACAACATAAGGTAATTGGAGCATAAATTTAGTTGGCTCAGCATATTCAGATGTCTGATCCTAACAGAGCTAGTGTCCTCTGGGGCCTGTCCTATTCCATGAGGAATTCCAAAGAGAGAGCTCATCTAGGGAATTCTCCCTTCTTAGTTCTTGGATTTCTTTCCCCACCATCCTCCCTGGGTTTCCTTACTTTCAAGAGCAAGACTCAAGTCCTGAGAGCAGAGAGATGCAGTGAAGGAGTGGTTGGTTGCCCTGTGCTGAGAACCAGCATAGTCACAGCTCCCCACTTCCCACGGTCTCCAAGCAGCCGGAGGCTGCACGTTGCAAGGACTCCTCCTCCCAAAGCCAAAGTCACACAAGTCAAGACCAGTGGGTGTCTCAAAATGAGATGTGCTGGTGTAGGGGAGACAGAGACCACAGAACACATATCTTGGCTCCAGGACCCTACAGCTGAGAAGGGAAGGGAAGACAGAAAGACAGAAGGTGTATTAGTCAAGACTCTCCAGAGAAACAGAATCAGTAAGACACATACGTGTGTGTATATGTGTGTGTGTATATACACACACGTATTATATACATATGTATATATGTGTGCATATGTGTATATGCGTGTATATATATGTATGCATATATACACATATACATATATATACACATATACACACATATATACATATATACACATATATGTATATATACACACACATATATATATACATATATACACACACATATATATATACACATATGCACTCTCTAGCTCTCTGTATATATACATATATACATGTATATACACCTATATACATATACATACACACACACACACACACATTTGAGAAGTTCCATGATTTGCCATCTGCAAGCTGGAGACTGAGAAAAGCTGGTGATGTAATTCAATCTGAGTCCAAAGGCTTGAGAACAGAGGGGCTGCTGGTGTAAGTCCTAGAGTCCAAGGGCCCAAGAACCAGGAGTCAATGTCAAAGGTCAGGAGAAGATGGAAGTTCCAGCTCAAGAAGAAAGAGAATTTGCCCCTCTTCTGTGGTTTTGTTCTATCTGGGCTCTTAACAGATTGGATGTCACCCATCCACATTCTTTACTAAGTCTATTAATTCAAATGCTAATCTCTTCTGGAAACACCCTCACAGATGCACCCAGAAACCATGTTTTACCAGCTATCTGGGCACCTCTTAGCTCAGTCAAGTCGACACATAGAATTAACTATCACAGAAGGAAAATGTCTACAGGACTTTTCTGTGATGAGGCTGGTGTACTGGGGGCACCACAGGTTCACCAAGGAGGGAGTGGTCTAGTCAGCCCGGGAGCACAGTGGACCCAATTTGAGAAAATGAGCAGGTGAGTTTGGGGTATGTAGAAGGTGGTGGGAGGAAGGATGTTCCAGGCAGAAGAAGTACTGCACCCAAAGCATGAAGGAATGAAACAACCTGGTCCCATGGGGCAGACATTACCCAGATCTCTGGGTAATGTCTAGCCATCTTCCCATCAGGTTCACATGTGGCTCCTTTGGGTCCAAGGATATCTGAACTGAAAAATAAAAAAGTCACCTGTCAACCCTGCTTCCAGTGCATAATGATGGAACTGAGATAATATGGCCTCAATAGACACTCCCCACTTTGGAAAGGGGAAGGATGGGAAGTACATAGAGTCACTGCCTGTAGCAGTTCTGAAATCCCACTGGGCAGATGTCATGAAAGCCCGTATCCTTGGCATCCGTGGTTAGGCCCTAATTCTGCTCTCTAAGAGGTGCTTCTTTGTTCACGTTTCTCCATGAGCCTGGTTCCACCCATGAGTTTATTCCTTTTTTGTAAGCCTTTTTGGTAGCGTGTGAATCAGGCATTGAGAAATAAGCCCTCCTTAGGGACTGCTGCTCTAAAAGTTTGGTGCAAGCCTTAACACTTGAAGAGTGAAGGGCTTATTCAGTCTGTCTGTATGGTTTCTTTGCTAATATGGCCCTCAGAAGTGTAGTGCAGGTATATTTCATTTTATTGCCCTTCACTTTTTGTACTTCACAGATATTGCATCTTTTACAAATTAAAGAGTTATGGCAACCCTGCATTCAGCAAGTCTCGTTTTTCTAGCAACATCTGCTCACTTCGTGTCTCTGTGTCACATTTTGGTAATCTCAAAATATTTCAAACTTTTTCATTATTACTATATCTGTTATGGTGATCTGTGATAATGATCTCTGATGTCCCTACTGCAATTGTCCTGGGGTGCCATAAACAGCAAACTTAACTGATAAATGCCTGTGTTCTGACTGCATCATTGATTAGCTGTGTTCTGACTGCTTCATTGATTAGCTGTTCTCCCATGTCTCCCCTTCTCCTCAAGCCTCCCTGTTACCTGAATATAGCAATATTGCCATTAGGCCAATTAATAATTCTACCCTTGAATCATTCAAGTGAAGAGAAAAGTCACATATCTCTCACTTTAAATTAAAAGCTAGAAATGATTAAGCTTAGTGAGGAAGGCATGTCAAAAAGTCACGTATCTCTCACTTTAAAAGCTAGAAATGATTAAGCTTAGTGAGGAAGGCATATCAAAAAGTGAGACAGACCAAAAGCTTGGCCTCTTGGGCCAGTTAGCCAAGTTGTGAATGCAAAGGAAACATTCTTGAAGGAAATTAAAAGTGCTGCTCCAGTGAACACACAAAAGATAAGAAGGCTAAGCAGCCTTATTGCTGATATGGAGAAAGTTTTAGTGAACAGAATAGATCTTGTCAGCCACATTTTCTTAAGCCAAAGCCTAACCCAGAGCAAGACCCCAATTCTCTTCAGTTCTATGCAGGTTGAGAGCGGAGAGGAAGGGGCAGAAGAAAAGCTGGACGCTAGCAAAGGTTGTTGGTTCACGAGGTTTAAGGAAAGAAGCTGTCTCCATAACATGTAAGTGCAAGGTGAGGCGATAAGTGCACATGTAGAAGATGCAGAAGTTATCCAGAAGATCACTGATGAAAGTGGCTTCAGTGTAGATCAAACAGCCTTCTCCTGGAAGAAGATGCCATCTAGGACTTCCACAGCTGAAGAGAAGAAATTAATGAAAATGATTACTGAATACACTACTGGGCATTTTAAGTCCCCTATTGAGACTTACTGTTCATAAAAAAGATTCCTTTCAAAATATTACTGCTTATTGACAACGAACCTGTCACCAAGAGCTCTGATGGAGCTATACAAGGAGATGAACATTGTTTTCATGACTGCTCACACAACGTCCATTCTGCCCATGGATCAAGGAGTCATTTTAACTTTCAAATCTTATTATTTAATAAATACCCTATATAAGGCTGTAGCCGCCATAGATAGTGAATCTGCTCCTGGATGTGGATAACGTACATTGAATACCTTCTGGAAAACACTCACCATTCTAAATGCCATTAAGAACATTCATTATCTATAGGAGGAAGTCAAAATATCAATATGAGCGGGAGTTTGAAAGACATTGATTTCAACCCTCATGAATGGCTTCCAGGGGTTCAAGACTTTGCAGAGGAAGTAACTACTGATGTGGTGGAAATAGAGAACTAGAATTAGAAGTGAAGCTTGAATATATCACTGAATTGCTGCAATCTCTTGAGATGAAGTCAACTCCTGGTTAAGATGCTGTGAGCATTATTAAAATGACAGCAGAGAGAGAGAGATCCAAGATGGCCGATCACTAGCAGCTCAGGATTGCAGCTCCCAGTAAAAGCGCAAAGAGCCAGTGGATGCCACACTTACAGATAAATTTTCGCTGCCCACGGACCAGGACATTCACAGCGGAGGAGCCCCACAGGTTGCCAGCGCGACCCTTTTGGCTGGCGTGGCTTTTTTGCCGGCGCCTCGGCTCGGCGGCTCTTGGTGCAGAGTTAACAGGACTGAGTCTCCTTTTGGATGATGTCTGGAGCTCTGGGAAGTCAGAGCAGTCCATCCAGCTGATTGAAAAAGGGACTGAGAAGCCAGACCGGAGACCCCCAGGCAGAAAAGCACCACGAATTTCAACGCTGATGCTTTAGATAGCGTTGCGAGTCGCACAGTGCCAATTACATAGATTCCGGAGCTGGGAATTAACAAGCTGGACGTCCACTCAGAGACCTAATTTGAAAGTTGGTAATTACAAAAACGACAGACGGACAAAACCATAAAGATGCCAAGAAGCCACTGTAAAAGAAATGAGAACACTCAAAATCG
>CAUYQU010055675.1:0-56856 GCA_963574635.1 Cheracebus regulus
ACCTGAGAAAATTAAAGAAATTTGCAAATCTAATTGAGGTCTCAAACAGTTGGCTTTTGGGTTTTATCAAAATCATCTCAGCCCAAAATTTCCTTAACCTGATAAGCAACTTCAGCAAAATCTCAGGATACAAAATCAATGTGCAGAAATCGTAAGCATTCCTATACATCAATAACAGACAAACAGAGAGCCAAATCATGAGCAAACTCGCATTCACAATTGCTACAAAGAGAATAAAATACCTAGGAATACACCTAACAAAGGAGGTAAAGGACCTCTTCAAGGAGAACTACAAATCACTGCTGAAGGAAATAAGAGAGGACACAAACAGATGGAAAAACATTCCATATTCATGGTTAGGAAGAATCAATATCTTGAAAATGGCCATACTGCCCAAAGTAATCTATAGATTCAATGCTATCCCCATCAAGCTACCACTGACCTTCTTAACAGAACTGGAATAAAACACTTTAAACTTCATATGAAACCAAAAGAGAGCCCACATAACCAAGAGAATTCTAAGCAAAAAGAACAAAGCTGGAGGCATCACGCTACCTGACTTTAAACTATACTGCAAGGCTACAGTAATCAAAACAGCGTGGTACTGGTACCAAAACAGAGATATAAACCAATGGAATAGAACAGAGGCCTCAGAAGCAATGCCACAGATCTATAACCAACTGATCTTTGACAAACCTGACAAAAGCAATGGGGAAGGATTCCCTGTTTAATCAGTGGTGTTGAGAAAACTGGCTAGCCACGTGCAGAAAGCTGAAACTGGACCCTTTCTTTACACCTTACACTAAAATTAACTCCACAGGGATTAAAGATTTAAACATAAGACCTAACACCATTAAAAACCCTAGAAGAAAACGTAGACAATACCATTCAGGACATAGGCATAGGGAAGGACTTCATGACTAAAACACCAAAAGCAATGGCAACAAAAGCCAAAATAGACAAATGGGATCTAATTAAACTTAAGAGTTTCTGCACAGCAAAAGAAATAATCATTAGAGTGAACCAGCAACCAGCAGAATGGGAAAAAATTTTGCAGTCTACCCATCTAACAAAGGGCTAATATGCAGAATCTACAAAGAACTAAAGCAGATTTACAAGAAAAAAACAACCCCATCCAAAAGTGGGTGAAGGATATGAACAGACACTTTTTAAAAGAAGACATTTATGTGGCCAACAAACATATAAAAACATTCTCATCATCACTGGTCATTAGAGAAATGCAAATCAAAACCACATTGAAGTATCAAATCATGCCAGTTAGAATGGCAATCATTAAAAAATCTGGAGACAATATATGCTGCAGAGGATGTGGAGAAATAGGAATAGTTTTACACTGTTGGTGGGAGTGTAAATTTGTTCAACTATTGTGGAAGACAATGTGGCAATTTCTCAAGGATCTAGAAGTAGAAATACTATTTGACCCAGCAATCCCATTACTGGGTATATACTCAAAGGATTATACATCGTTTTATTATAAAGGCACATGCACATGTATGTTCATTGTGGCACTGTTTACAATAGCAAAGACCTGGAACCAACCCAAATGCCTATCAATGATAGACTGTAGGAAGAAAACGTGGCACATATACACTATGGAATACTATTTAGCCATAAAAAATGATGAGTTCCGGTCCTTTGTAGGGACATGGATGAATTGGGAAACCATCATTCTCAGCAAACTGACACAAGAACAACCAAACTCCACATGTTCTCACTGATAGGTGGATATTAAACAATGAGAACGTATGGACACAGGGAGGGGAACATCACACACGGAGGGGGCGAGGGGTGGAGATGTTGGGGAGGGATAACACTGGGAGGAATGCCTGATGTAGATGATGGGGTGATGGAGACAGTAAATCATCATGGCATGTATGCATCTACATAACAATCCTACAAGATCTGCACATGTACCCCAGAACATAAAATACAATTAAAAAAATGATGATTATTTGGGGCGAGCCAAACCCAGTGAAAAGACAGGGGAAGGTACAGATCATGAAAGAAGAACTATATTCTCTTTTGTTGCATTTTAAAGAAGGCCATGTGGCAAGAAACTGGGGATGGCCTTTAGCAGCTGAGTACTTTACTTCCATACTTAAGTGACTGCTACTGAAAAATGATTTATCTTTAAAGAGGACAGAGAGACTCAAATGAGATTGCAGATCTTGCTGACACATTGATTTCAGCCTGGTGAGATCCTGAGTTAACCCTTAGGCAGGTGCCTGACCTTCTGTTAGTCAGACAGCTCTCTATGGAAAATGTTTCTCCACATGACAATTCGAGTATTCTGGTAATCCTCATATTCTTATATAGGGGCAGAACTGCATCAAGGATAAGCAAGGCACAATCTAATCACCATTCAAGCAAAGTTCGTATGAGAAAACAGGAAACACGCCAGAAGCTGCATCAACAGAATATTTCAAAGTTTAGCCTTTTAAATATATCCTCCACAGATTATATTACTGGAACTTTTTAAAGTAAAGTGAGATATCCAAACGAATTATGTTATAAAGTTCAATTCTGCTAATATTCAAATCTAGTCCTTTGTAGAAAGACATTCAAAAACTTGTTACACTAAAAAAAAAAATTGCATGACAGATAGCAGAAAAACAATTTATACCTAGATGTGAAAAAAACTGTAACAAAGAATTTATAAGAAAGACACAGTCTTTTGGGAAAATTGAAAAATCATATATAGAGTCAAATAAGAATTTTAAAAAGACAAAATCAATAAGTCATGATATGCCATTTCCACTGATAAGAATAGAAAAAATGACTACAACCTGAAAGTATATATTTTCACACATATACACTATAAGTATGTCAATCACAGCTGCTGTTTCAAATACTGAAAAGTCAGAACAATTACCTAATACAGGTGATCACTATAGGAGAATCATTAAACATTGGAATTAATACATTAATGGAAAGACAAGAAAGTATATATAGACAAATTAATAGAAAAAAAATCTCCCCAAACATTGTTACTTGGCAAAACAAATCATTATAAAGTAAATTAAATGTAATTCAAAAGAAAATATAAAAACCAAGCCTACTGTGAGTATAAATATTACAGAATTATGTAGAAAAATAAAACAGCAAATTATTTATGGTTGTTAGCTTTGAATGACGTATGTTTTAATTCAGAATGCTTTTTGATACACGCTTGAATGGTTTTCAACAAAATGCATTCCTATGTTATTTGAGTAAATTACAAAATTAAAATAATCTAGACTTACTGAAATGTGAAAATGTGCTTTTCAGTCATTTTGGAGATCAAATACTGTCAAGTTGATGTTCCTTTGCAAAAGTAAGCAACAATAAACTCAAATGGTATCATATGGGTGAAATAAAGCAACGTGATCTCACAAATGTCATTGTGAACATTTACAGTTTCTTGTAAGGGCTGTGCTTATTCACTAGATATTTAAATAAATATGAAATATATTATGTATATTGTAATTATTGAGCTGATTTGGAGTTTTATCCCAATATTTTCTATGTATTTATCTTACTGTATTATAAGTCCTCATATTGATTACAACTACTTGAAGCAGGCCAGCTTCTTTATATTGGAGCTCTGTTAGCATAAGATGTGTTAGAACAGTAATTATTAATTAACATACAAATAAAATATCAGAGAATGATATTTTATCAGAAGACACAGTACTCAGATGTCAGTTGTATCAAATCAGAAGACATAGTACTCAGATGTCAGTTGTCAGGCAAACCTGAGGGGCTAATAATCACAGTTGACTATAAACAAAGAAGAGAAGATTAAGTAAACATTGTGAACCCAAAGCCAAAACAATGCGGTTTAGGAATCCTCCTGGCCAAGAGCCTGGGGAATACTGGAAGAGAAACCAAGACACAGGAAAACTGACCAATTAGGATAAAAATTTCACTTTGACAATACAATCCTAAAATCTTAAAGTGAAGGCATAAACAGAGTCCCAGTAATCCATACGAATAGGAACAAGAAGGACTATGTTGTCCATGTGGCCATTAACAGCAACAGAAGACAGAGCGATCACTCATTCCAGAGCAGATGTTATTTGTTCTGGCCTGAAGTTGTGTTCCCTTCTGGGGAGACTCTCATAGACTGATGGTTGTTTGCTGGAAGCTGGCTTGCAATGGATTTCTGTAATTTCTGGCCTTTTTATTTTTTTTAATTATACTTTAAGTTCTGGGGTGCATGTGTAGATCATGCAGGTTTGTTACATAGATATACACATGCCATGGTGGTTTGCTGTATCCATCCCCCCGACATCTACATTAGGTATTTCTCCTAATGTTAGCACTCTCCAATCCCCCCAACTGATGCTATCCCTCCCTTAGCCCCCTGCCCCCTGACAGGCCCTGGTGTGTGACATTCTTCTCCCTGTGTCCATGTGTTCTCACTGTTCAACACCCACTTATGAGAGAGAACACGCAGTGTTTGGTTTTCTGTTCTTGTGTCAGTTTGCTGAGAATGATAGTTTCCAGCTTTATCCATGTCCCAGCAAAGGACATGAACTGACTGCATAGTATTCTATGGTGTATATGTGCCACATTTTCTTTATCCAGTCTATAACTGATGGGCATTTGGATTGGTTCTAAGTCTTTGCTATTGTAAACAGTGCCCCAATAAACACAGGTGCGCACGTGCCTTTGTAATAGAATAATTTATAATCCTTTGGGCATATATCCAGTAATGGGATGGCTGGGTCAAATGGTATTTCTAGTTCTAGATCCTTGAGGAATCACCACACTGTCTTCCACAATGATTGAATGAATTTACACTCCCACCAACAGGGTAACAGTGTTCCTATTTCTCCACATCCTCTCCAGTATCTGTTGTCTCCTGGCCTTTTAATTTTTAAACTTTATTTTAGATTCGGGGGTACGTGTGAAGGTTTTTTACAAGAGTAAACTAATGTCATGGGCTTTTTGTACTGTTGGGCACTGGGCTTAATACCTGATTGATCACATTCCTGGCCTTTTCAAGTAGAAGAATAAGCAGCTGATGAGATTTCCTGAGAGTTTTCATCCTTGATCACTAGTGTTTTTTCTCTACAGCATTGCCCACCAGAGCTTGGACCTGTAGGCCAGCTTCTAAATATGCTTTAAAAAAGAGTAAAAATAAATACCTACTCCTGTATTTCCAGAAACATATACATATGTATGCACACACACACACACACACACACACACACACCACTGCTAGTGGAGAGAGCAAAAGTGACAAAGATAAAAAAAAATTAATAAATTACATTAGTTAATATAATTATTTCTATATTCCCACAGTAGAAATCTTTAAATGGGTACTGGGAATGCTTTCTCACTTGGTAACATTAAAATTATGAAGGTATTTCACAACTTTAACTGCAAAACATTTTAGAAAATAATTTTCAGGATTCTCCAGTATTCTCCGCATGTGGCAAACTTGTTAAATGTATTGAGTAAATAATTGGTTCAAGATATAAATACCTATATTCTTTTGTTGTTGCAGTTTTCTCTTTTGTAAACCTATTAGTCAGAATAAAATCACCTCATATCCAGTTCTTCTAATTTTCAGACTGAGAATATTTAGTGGCATTCCAGTGCAGCATTGAATAGTGCATTGAAATTTTATCTTTTTTAAAAAGAAGGAAATAACTATTTTCTCATCTACATGTATTCCTTAAGTAGGAGATACCTCATTTGAGTAGAAAATTCTGAAGAAATACTGAATGTAAAATGTTATTTGTTAAATATGAAGAAAGTGAACCTGATAGGGAATGTCTTATCTCAGAACTTCAAAACTTTCAGCAATATTGACAGTGAAAGATATGAGCTAGACAGAATATATAATGGTTATCAACGAAAACACTTCAGACTGCAAGTTGTAGTTTCTGAGAAAGTTCAAATTGCTTTTCAAATTCTAGATTGGTTTTTTTCCCTGTGTGCCCTCAGCACCTCAAACTATCTGAACATCTGATAAGAAACAGAAGCACTAAGCTGGCCTGTCCTGATTTTTGTGTACAATGTTTCATCAGAGAAAATAGGAACCAATCTTTTACACCCAGATTTGTTTTCCTTCTTCTGTGTAATCAAAATCAGAAATTCAACTACGTAAACAAATGCCTTATTATCTTTACATATTATTTACTTATATATTAAAATAATACTGCTTCATTTAAAAATGCTTCTGTGATCTTTATAAAAGATTAAAATTTTAACTAAACTATAGATCAATTGAATCCCAAAATACAAGCAAGTAAGGATTACAGCCACCTGTATTGAGGAGAAAAAGAAAACTGGTAATGCTGAATATTGCAATGTGCACATTGGCAGTCTACTCTCCATCATCTTGGTTAATTGTGCAACGTGGTGGCCCAGATAATATAGTAAGTCATCTAATGGTTTATTTTTATTAGCCTGGTGATATATTATTTTATTTTGTTCCTGCATATTTATCGCTTTAATTATATTTTAACACTACATTATTAAAATAAGTGTGCATTCCTGAACACACACCAGACATTGAAGAAGGAAATCTCTATGTGAAGGGCTGTTCAATAGAAAGTGGGGGCTATTCCACCACTAAAATTTTATTATTTATTCCAGAATACAGATAATCAACTCTTGAATAAATATGATAGTGATATTACTTAATCGATACATTTTATTCCGATTAGTATAGTGAATAACTTTACATGAACTGAGAAGAAGCATTTTGAATCTTATAAATGCCCTTTATAGCTTTTGATGAAACTATATTAGAATGAAGAAAAATCAACTGTGGTAGAATATATTTTGCATACAAACCCAGAAACACATGTATAAGCAAAAATAATGAATAGCTCACAGTAGTGAAAAGAATACTGTGTCTTCAAAACACTTAAGGGTATACACACAAGCAAAAAAATGGCAAGGGTATAAGTTGTAGAAGTAAAGAAGAGCTAAATCACTCAGTCTTGTATGCCATTTCAGATGTTGGAACTTGGTGATAAAGTAATGGAATATAGAATGAATTATAATTCACTTAAGAATCATGGATGAATTTTCATTTCAAATAGTCAAAGTATCATGAGTAACACAATATTAATGTTGTCTCAACTATCTCCTCTAAACTTATTTAGTAAGTGAAAATGAACTAAAAATGTATTAACTAAGGAGTAGACTAACTGGACAATCACTTAACTGCATGATCAAAATTAAAATGACAAGTGAGACTGATGGGATCTTGTGCCTCTGAAGGTGTTACACTAAAAAAAAAAAAAAAGTATCACTTAAAAAATATTGCAGCCCCAAATTTTAACAACCTAATCATGAGAAAACATTACAAAATCCAAAATTAAGAACAAGAAAGTATTTTTCAAAAATGTCACAGGTATGAAAGACAAAGAAAGGCTAAGAACACTTTTCAGATTAAAGAAAAAAAACTAAAGAGTATGACTACTAAATGTAGTAAAGAATCCTAGACCTGAAAAGGTGCTGGGGTAAACAATTACTTTAAAGGACATTCTTATTATGATAAAGCAAGTGACACATTTAAAATACAACTTTCAATGTTTAGATGCTATCATTGAATCAAATAAACATTTCCTGAAATTTAAAATTATACTTTTATAAAAGAAAATATCATCATTCACAGAAAATACACAGTGAAGCCTGAGGGGTAATGATGCATGATACATGCACTCTATTCTGAAAGTTTTCATAACAAATAATATGGAGGGGACAGAGAAAGAGAATGATAAAGTAAATCAGGCACAAATGCTAAAATTTTGGGGAAGACAGTACATGGGAAATTTTATAATTTCTTTGCAAAACCCCTTTAAATTTAAAATTATTTCACTATAAAGTATTTTAAATATTCTGAACAACAAACGTAAGAGTTTTCTTCAAAGGCTTAAATTGTTATGATTTTATTTATTTTTACTTAATTTTTTGAGAGAGAGTCTTGCTCTGTTGCCCAGGCTGGAGTGTAGTGGCTCAATCTTGGCTCACTGCAACCTCCACCTCTCGGGTTCAAGCAATTCTCCTGCCTCAGTCTCCCGAGTAGCTGGGATTACAGGCACCTGCCACCATGCCTGGCTAATTTTTGTGGTTTTTGTAGAGACAGGGTTTTACCATGTTGGCCAGGCTTCTCTCAAACTCCTGATCTCAGGTGATCTGCCCACCTCAGCTTCCCAAAGTGCTTGGATTACAGGTATGAGCCACGATGCCCAGCCAGAATGTTACTATTTTAAAAGATTATCCTGGGTGCAGTGAGGAGGACAAATTAGAAGGGTTTTTATCTGATTACAGATAGACCAGTTGTGAAGGTGTAGTAGTTATTCAGGTGACTGATGACAGCATCTTTTCATACTGCATTGACAGTAGTGATGCATAGAGGCAGAAGAAAGAACTTGGTGATATACAAGCAATAGAAAAAGGGGGAGGGGTGTAAAGATGGTATTGTGTAGATGGTACAATCAATGCAGTAGAAATCCAAGAAGGAATTAGGTTAGCTTGAGATGGGATGTGCCTGTAGAACTGTTACATGAGAATATCTACTAGGCACTTATCTACATTGATTTATAACTCAGGGGACAGATGATGAGGAAATATAGTTTGAGGTTCATGTTTTATTACCAGGAACATGCTTTATTCTCTGATAAATATTAGAGTTTTATCATTTGTCAATGGAAAAAGTGGAAAGCAAATGATATGGAAGACACACAAAAGAATTTCAAGAAGGAAGGAGTATTCAGATTTTTATAAATACAGCAAAAGTCAGGTAAGAGCAATACATTATATTGCTAGAATTGTTATAGAGAAATATGACAGACTAGTTGCTTAAACAGTAGAAACATCATCTCACAGTTCTGGAGGCTCAAAGTCTAAGATCAAGGTGTTGTCCAAAGGGTTGGGTCCTTTTCAGGGCAGCAAAAGAAAGCTCAGTATCAGGACTGTCTCCTGGGCTTACTAGTATCCATCTTCTTCCTTGTCTCTTCACATCCTCCTCCATTTGTGGGTGTCTGGGTTCAATTTTTTTCTTTTTATAAACATCAGTCATATTGGACTAGGCACCCAAACTACTCTAATATGATCTCATCTCAGATGATTACATCTGCAATTAACTTATTTACAAATAAAGTCACTTTGCAAACTACCAGTGATTAGAATATCAACATGTAAACTTGAGAGATACAGTCCAACACAGAAAAATCAGAAATAAGAAATATTTTTTGGATTGACCAAGGAGGGTGATACGGTTTGGCTTTCTCTGCCAACCCAAATCTCATGTTGAATTGTTATTCTGACTGGTGGAAGTGAGGTCTGGTGGGAGGTGATTGAATCATGGGGGTGGTTTCTAATGGTTTAGCACCCACCATTCTCCTAGTGCTGTTTCATAATAGAGTTCTAATAAGATCTGGTTGTTTAAAATTGTGTAGCACTTCCCTTCCCTCTCTCTCTCTCCTGCTCTATTCTACCATGTGACTATTGTACCTGCTTCCCCTTTGTTTTCTGCCATGACTGTCTGTTTCCTGAAGCCTCGCCAGCCATGAATCCTGTACAGCTCACAGAACTGTAAGTAAATTGAAACTTTTTTTCTTTATGAATTACCTAGTCTCAGGTAGTTCTTTATAGCAGTGTGAGAATGGAGTAATGCAGACCATTGGTAGTGGAGAAGTGGGGCATTGCTATAAAGATAACTGAAAATGGGGAAGCAACTTTGTAACTGGGTAATTGGCAGAATTTGGAACAGTTTGGAGGATTCAGAAGAAGACAGAAAGATGAGGGAAACTTTGTAACTTCTATAGACCTGTTGAATGGCTGTGACCAAATGGCTGATAGCAATATGGACAGTGAAGTCCAGGCTGAGGCAGTTTCATATGGAGATGAGAAACTTATTGGGAACTTGAGTAAAGGTTACTTTTGCCATGCTTTAGCAAAGAGACTGGTGGCATTGTGCCCCTCATCTAAAGATCTGGGAAACTTTGAACTAGAGAGAGATAATTTAGGGTATCTGGCAGAAGAAATGTCTAAGTAACTAAGTTTTCAGGAGCTTGCTTGGCTGCTTCTAACAGCATACACTCATATGTTTCTGCAAAGAGATTTTCTGAAACTGGAAATTATACTTGAAAGGAAAGCTGAGCATAAAACCTTGGAAAATTTGCAGCCTGATCATGTGGTAGAAAAGAAAGCCCTAGTTTTAGGGGAGCAATTAAAGTTTGCTGCAGAAATTTGCAAATGTCAAGAAAAGCTGAACATTTATAGCCAAGACAGTGGGGAAAATGCCTCCAAAGCATTTCAGAGACTTTCCTGGCAGCTTCTCCAATCACAGGCCTAAAGGACTAGGAGAGAAAAACGGTTTTCTGGGGGCAGGCCCAGGGCACTGCTGCTCTGTGCAGCCTCGGGACATGGCACCTTGTGTTCCAGCTACTCCATCTCTAGCCATAACTTAGCCTGAGTCAAGATACAGCTTGGGCTGTTGCCTCAGAGGGTACATGACACAAGACTTGATGGTTTCCATGTGGTATTGGGCTTGTGAGTGCACAGAAGGTAAGAGTTGAGGTTTGGAAAGGACTCTTCCTAGATTTCAGAGTTCATATGGGAATGCCTGAATGTCAAGGCAGAATTCTGCTTCAGAAGAAAAGCCATAATGAGGATCCTATACCTGAGTAAAAAGGGGAAATGTGAGACTGACTGTAGCCCCCACACAGAGTCCTCACTAGGGCTGTGAAAAGAGGGCCACCATACTCTAGACCCCAGAATGGTAGATCCACTGACAGTTTGCACCATGTGCCTGGAAAAACCACAGACACTCAATGCCAGCCTGTGAAACCTGCCACTGTAGCAATACCCTACAGAGCCACAGGGGCAGAGCTGCCCAAGGCGTTGGGAACTCACCTCTTGTATCATCGTGGCCTGGATGTGAGACATGAAGTCAAAGGAAATTATTCTGGAGCTTTAAAATTTAATGACTGCCTTGCTGCATTTTGGACTTGCATGGGGCCTGCGGCCCCTTGAGTTTGGCCAATTTCTCGCTTGTGGAATGGGAGCATTTACCCAATGCCTGTATCTCCATTTTATCTTGGAGTGACTCAGTTGCTTTTTATTCTACAGGCTCATAGGTGGAAGGGACTTGCCTTATCTCAGATGAGACATTGGATTGTGGACTTTTGCGATAATGCTGGGATGAGTTAAGACTTTGGGGGACAGTTTGGAAGTTGTGACTGTGTTTTGAAATGTGGTAGGTTGCAGAAGTATGACTGCTATGGGACAGGCAGAGATATAGGGAAACTTAATTTTTAAATTATGGAACGTGAAGGTAAAACAGAAGCTTGAATTCTTAAATTCAAACTTTTCTTAAATTCTGAAAAGAAGCTTAAATTCTGAAAAAAGGCTCTAAGGCAAAAGTGCAAAAAACAAAGAGTGAAGGTATTAAAAGAAAACGAAACTTATAAGAAAATGGAAATCCATGAGCCCAAGGGACTCAGAGAAGTCCAGGATCCGCAATCCCATAGTAACAAGTGGATAGAGATAACAAATAATTCACATCTTTACATATCAGTAAGTATTTTAAATGGAAAATATGGGAAATTATTTTGCAAACAATTCACATGTAAATAACATTGCTATGCATGTAAATTTTATTGATGTTATATTTTTATTACTATGAATAGCAATATCAACATCTTGTATTATGAGGTACACTTTGTAATTCTTACTGGGAAATTACCAATTTAGAGAATAAATTATTTTTCTGGAGCTTTAATAGTAAAATAAAATTTGATGTGATGTATTGGATCATGTCCAAAGCTGGATATCAATAAATTTTATTATAGATTTTGCCTTTGCATTGAATAATTCAATTTTCTTATTTCTGACATGCATAAACTAACCCCACCTTTATTAGGTGATTACAATTCTATTTAAATCAAAGAAGATTAAGAAGACTTGTAATTCTGCAATTCAAAAGTTAAAAGTGTCTCTAAATGGTACTTTTAAAATGTATTTTTATTGTTTCATATTGAAAATAAAATGAATTATCAAAGAATTTAGTTATAAACTTTTCACAATATAATACTAGCTGTATTCATTCTGTATTTTCATTACAACATGAAGCTTTCTCTTGGATATGAATACCTCATACTTTTTGTTGAGTATCAGAATGAATTTTTCTAACCACAGATTTGTAGATACATACCTGATATACTGATGTTCACAAGAAATAGGCAAACATTAGTAATCTAACCAAAGTATGTGATTCAATTCCTGTGAGAAAATATAACTTTTTTAAAAATTGAATTTAGTTAGCTGAAAAATGTCAAGCACAATTAAAATGGACATTTTATTTTACTGAGTATCATATGTTTTAATGAGCTTGACCCCTAAAATGATTTTATCATTTCTTCCAGTTCTTTAATTCTGCCATTCATTGCTATCTAGAACACAAATCAAAAAACACAATCAAAACAAAACAAAACTCTCCACTTGTTACTCAGATCAGCTAAACATATATGGTAAAGTAGTCGATTTGAGATTTGCAAAAGCCATTTAAGTTCTTTGAGATAGGTAAATTTTTAAATATATTTACTAAAAATATCATGTGTGGAGAATAACCTATTTTCATTGATGTAAACATCATCTATTATATTACTATTATTATATTTTAGTTTGGCATTCCTTGGCCTCCTTGCTGTCAACCATGGAAACCAAATATTAAATACCCCCTATTATCCTAAATAGACAACCTAATATTATTATTATAATGATTATATCTTAGTTTAGTATTCTCTCATCTCCTTGCTTTCAACCACAGAAACCAAATATTAAACTCAACCTATTACCCTAAATGGGCAACCTCACACCCCTAAATACAACCTAAATTACCCCTACCTGCTTTTGAAGAGTGCATAATGTTGCTAGTTGTTATCTTTAATATTTTACAAAAAAGTGGTGAAGATAAAAATCTCGATGAATGTTCATCTCACTCTCACCCGCTTTCATTGGGACCTGGTGGTCTCTAATTCCTCACTCCCATAATTTTTACATTTTTGTCAGCTATTCCTTTATTTTAAACAGTATGCTCAGGATTCATCTGGAAGAAAATACATCACTTCCCAAGCTCACACCTTCTCATAAAGAAAGAGGTCTACCTCTCTTATTTTCCCTTTTAGACTTTGCAAGTCTCTACAGTCATGGCTTTAAGAATTATCAGTGCCTCCTAATAATCACATCCTATCTTCAAAACACTGATATTCCTCTAGTGTCCTGTGCCATTAATCACATTATTTAGCCCCTTCCATTTTATCCTTAGAACAGGGTTCAGATAACCTGGATTCTCCTTTCCGATTCCTGTACTATCTAATCATAAGTCCCAGGACATATCAGTTAGTGATTTTTGTCTTCAATTTTCTCAGTAGTGTATTGAAAGATAGGTTACATTTCTCATTCCTCTTGGGCAACAAAGTTACATAATGGAAAAATTACTGACACTGGGACCACTCTGAAGTGAGTACAAATTCATTCAGAAAATTTATTACTCTGTGAACATGATGAATTTACACAATCACCTAGAAGCTGGCATTTTTCATTTATGGAAAAAGAATATCAATTCTTCAGTTTTTATAGCATATATTTTCTATGGTTATACTATGAGGCAAAAATAAAAGACCAGAAGCTTTTATCATCTTAATCTCACATTCATCTAACCATAACTGGGCATTAGGGCTTTATTTTCAGCTGCACACCTGATCACCCAGGATGTCCAGTGTAGTAGGCACACCAAAGTTTATCTATATCCCTTTGTCCTTTTTCTCCAGGTACAAAAAAGCTGTACATGCTGCCCTCCTTGTATAGGAAAGGGTCATGTGGCTAATTTGATCAAGCAACTGCAAATGCGATCTACATGCATTACTCCCAGTTTGAAGAACCGGACTGCCATTGTGACAGTCTCCAGCATTTTGTGTGGGAGTATACTGTCCAGAAAGGGCAGCACCAGATGATATATGGTTGTGGCATGGTGCAATCTTCCTGATTTGATTCCTAAGTTGTCCTTAGAACACAGTTGCTTAGAGAATGGCTCAACCTTCTATGGACTTTTTATGAGAAACAGAGAGAGAGAGAAAGACTTGCGGTATTAAGGCAAGATTGAAACTCACACAAAAATGTTTATATTTATTTTAAATTTATTTATCCTCTCAGCAGGATGCTGCCTCCTCATTAGTTACCAGAATTTAGAGAATCTCAGTGCCAAACACCTGCTGAAATGTAATTCAAAAATGTCTTAAAACTAGAGAAACAATTATATTTCAAATAAATAAAATGATTGTATTTCTTGAGAGATTGTCATTTGGCATTATTCTCTTAGGAATCACATTCAGTTAAAAACAGAAACTTTTCTGTTCCTTAGCCAATGATCCCAGGACCTTCTAAGTGTACTGACCAGGAGCCAACTTCCTCCAAGACCTAAGTATGCGTCTTCTTCTCTCTGTCGGTCCAAAATGGTATTTTTAAGTAACCAACATTGAGTTTTTAACCACTTAGTTCTACTTTGGATGTATACTCAAGGAGTCAATAAAAATTGCTTGAATTTTTATTTTAGTGGAAGTGTAAGCAATAAAGTAGCCAATTTGGATTTTCACAGAGTCAAAATTCTGTCTTTGCTTCTACCCACAAACATATAAATAAAAGTCCATGTTTCAACCAATTTACCTCTCTGAAAATAGTGACTTCTATTTATATGTGTGTGTGTGTGTGTATATATACACACACACACACACACACACACACACACATATATGCATAAGTATCTCTACTACATACATTATTAGATATTTTAATATACATTATTTCATTTGATAGCAAATGTATTTTTATGGTGGCAAATTATTCTAAAATGACATTTAGCCCATATACTCAAATACAGCTCTGCCTAATTTTATAATCAAACAGTTATAATATAGAAGATGATTTTTTAGAAATCCCTATAGAAGTTGATAGACATTTGTGTTTCCTGCTTTCATTGAAGGAGAGATTTACACAATATTTTTAAAAGCTCCAGTGCTTATAAATATCCCCTGTAAAGCAAATTATAGTTTAAATCCATTATTGTTTCTATGTAAAAGGAACTCAATTTGGTTAAAAAACATAAAATTTTCTTCATTTATGTAAATTCTGAATTTCATATTTTATTAACATAATTAAGCATTGGGGGTAACAATATCCTTTAATGAAATTCAGCATGTAATATATTGCTCTTTATTTTCAGAAAAGAATAAAAGTAGGAAATCATGATGAATAAATGAATTACAGAAAACAGCCCTCTTTAAAATGATTTTACACTCAGAGTCTGAATCATTCTAATTCGAAGGTGGAAGAAGAACCCAAAATAAATGACTTTCACATTCTTTTTAAAAACCTCCACGGTAGACAATTGTATGTAATGATTGTTCAGCCAAAGGCAATTTTCTTCTCCAGGTATAAAGTCTAATTAGGTATGAAGTCATACCCATGTGTTATCAGGGTTTATTCTCATAAAATAAATCTTTTCTAGACTCCAAACTGGGCAGGAGGAAATATGTTAATGCATGAGAAAGAAAGGAGAGAAAAATAAATGTATATACAGGACACAATCATTTCTCTTTACAATATGGTCATTCATTACCAACAGAATTTAAACAGTGAACTTGAGCATATTGGAGAGCCCAATATGATGGTCACTGCCAAACTTCCTTAGGAAATACTAATCAATACTTTTCAGGTGGTACTTTTGAGACCGTAACAAACTCACCTGATGTTATTACTTTTGCATAATTTCCATACCAATGATACTTCTTTTCTGGAGTGTCTGAAGTAAAAATTCTGTTCAATTCCTTCTTACAGTTTGCTATAATAACTTTTTTTCATTCCGTAAACAGGTAAATGGAACTACAAGTCTAAATCAATTTGTCTCTCTGAAAATAGTGACATTGTTATTCATATATATATGTGAGTATGTCTAGTATATACTCATATATATATATATATATATTATCTCTGTTAAGAGCAAATATATTTGTATTTGTTAATGGCAAATGGTTCTAAAATGACATTTAACCCATATACTCAAAAACAGATTGCACAATTTTGTAACCAAACAGTAATCATAATACAGAAGATGATGGAATTCTCAATAACAAGAAAACTCATGCTCTCAGGCAATGTGTTGGCAGAATTGCTGAAAATCTATCATTAAATTAAATACCACTGACATTATATTGAGAAATGTTGTTGCCATGCACATCCTTCACTCATTAAACAATGCAATGTTGGAAAGAATAGAAAATAATACATCCCTTTCTTACTGTCATCCTCATTACAGAGAAAAACTTAAAGACATTACTTATCAGAAAAATAAGCAATTATCCTCTATGATGAAATTGTCTGTTTTTGAAATCATTCTGTAAATGAACTGTGTACAGAGGGTCTCATACAGTGCTTTGTAATAATGTTGTATGGAAAGCTATATATTTTTAAATATATCATTGTGTCAAAAAATTAGGGTGGAGTATTAAAACTATTGTGACCTTACATGAATATCATAGGAAGATAATGAAAAAAAATAGTGGAGAATTGGGAGAATGGACCAGCAAATAAAAAGAAAATAGGAAAACAAATAGAAGCCTATACACCCATAATACAGTTTTAATAATTGCAAATGTATGTTTTAAATAAGAAATATAAAAAAATACACTAGGACAATGAAGGTCTTGTAGAAGACTGACAAAAATAACTTTGTAAAATACATTCTAAGAGAAACAAAAAATAATTATGAAAACTTTTGGCTAGGCATAATCATATTTATCTTCTGAGAAACAGGAAAAGAAAGTGATAAAAACAGCATAAAATAAAATAGAAATAATAATGGAAAAAAGTTAAATGAAATGAAATACAAGTAATTAACAATGTTTTCTATAAAAGACAACATAGAGAATAATAAACTTCTTGTGAAACTAGCATGTTAAAGTAAACAAATCTATGATTAGAGACAAATCTATGACCTGATATCATCAAACATTAAAGGAGATAGACTTTGGTACCTTGCTTATGAGATCCCATGAACAGTGCTGCAATAAAAACACATTTAGAATGTCAGATGAACTGGTATATACATAATCATTAATTCATAGCTGACTTTAGATATGTACAGGTAATATAATTGACAATAATTTCAGAATATTACATAATATTGAAAATGAGAAACAACCTAATTGTGCATTAACACAAGAGAATAGATAACCAAAAGGGGTATGTCTAAAGACTGGAGTAGCATGAGTATATAAATGAAAAATTAAATTAATAAATATATATAACTATAACACACATATATACATAATGCTGTATAAATTTTCCACCAACAAAAATAGAAACTAATGCACTACTAATATTACAGATTCATATAAATGGACCTGAAAGGCAGAAGAGCCATTCTGTAATGAATCTTTATGATTACTGATGCCCAGCTATAGGAATTTATTTCCTTAAGTTTTGGCAAGGAGAAATTCTTTGCTGAGTTTAAATTTTGTTTTGTTTTTTTGTCTTGTCAGCTAAGCCATAAGCCATAAATGTTTTTGTGCTTTACTTCCAACAATACATAGTTATCCAAGCTACAACATGAATATTCTGTTTATCTGTGGTTATGAGAAGGTAGAATAAATGTTGTGTTTAAAGGGAATTTCTGCTTAAAGTACGTAAGCGTTGGAACTTAGCATACTTCTCTCTTTGAGCACCATGGCTCTCTAGTTGAAATGGTAAAAACAATTTCTGTACCATAGAACATGTGATTTCCTTAAAGAAGGTGTATAACAAAACGGGAGATTTTGCATTTAATTCTTATTTGTATTAATCTTAATGAAAACAGAGCAACTGTTTTGCTGCATGGTAATTTTGCGGAGGCCAAGGCAAGGAAACTGTGTCAGCCTAAGAGTTTGATATGAGCCTGAGCAACATAGAGAAACTCCGTCTCTACTGAAAGTACAATTAGCCAGGCCAGGTGGTGTGGGTTTGTAGTCCCAGCTACTCAGGAGACTGAGGTTGGGGGGATCACTTGAGCCTGAGAGATTGAGGTTGCAATAAGCTGAGATTGTGCCACTGCACTCCAGCCTGGGCAACAGAGAGATCTTGTCACAATAATAATAATACATGCATAAATGCTAATTAAAAGATGAAATTATGGGAAAGAAAAGCTTACCTGCACAGGTAAATATATTGTCAAATTCATGATACTCCAATACTGTAATATGGGTACATAAGTCACATATCTCTAATATAAAAGTTAAAAGGCAAAACTGTTACAAATAATTATAGCTGTAATAACTTCCTGAGATTTACAAGGCAAAATGTGTACAAGATACAAAAGATATTGAATGTGTCATCAAAAACATAAAATGGGGGATTACTTTAATAAAGTTTAGCTGTTATAGCCTAAAATGGACTATTATGATCACCAAGAAAAAACCTATAATAGATACACAAAAGATGAAGAGAAGGGAATCCCAGTGTGCTACTAACATAAATCATCAAATCACAAAGGAAGACAGCAGCCGTGGAAAAAAAGAATAAAAGAGCTAAAAAAAACAGCCAGGGAACATATAATAAAATGACAGTGGTAAGTCCTTAGCAATCAATAATTACTGTGAATATAAATCCATTAAATTCACTAATTAAAAGACACAGAGTGGTTTAATAGGTAAAAGACCCAGCTATATCCTGCCTGAAAATAAGATATAAAAATCTAATCATGGATATATTTTGTTTTCTGCAGATACTCCTACTGTCCCAACAATAACCAGAATGGCCAAAGTATCACAGAGACAGCTCTCAGTTAAAACCCACAAAAATGAAATATTATTTCAACATTAAAACAGACCACGCCCACCATATACCACACTTCATGATTTAAGATTAGATTCAGCAACAGTATTGCAGTTTAATATGTTCTGCACTTTGCTCTGTTAGTAACACACTATTCATTATTTTTGTGGGAGCATGACAGCGGAAAAAATAACTTATTGCAAAGCCCTCATTTCTAAAAAGTCTATTATCTCAATCTCATTGCTAACTTGTGATGAGAGCACTTAAAACGTGGATATTAAGATCAACTCATTCCATTTAGTCCATAAAATGATGGCAAGTCATATTTCAAAAGAGCAGAATTTGGAAGTATTTCAGTAATGAAATAGAAATATCCATAAGCTAAACTACACATTCACTTCAGAAGTTAAACCTCATGTAAAACAGATGAACATATGCACATGTAAGTACATTAATGTGTTTCCTACTTTCATACTGTTAATTGTCCCATAAACATAATTTATATAATATAATGCTGTAGAGTTACTGGAAGTGGTTGAAGGAGTGAAAGCGTTTAAAATTACCTTTAAGAACTCTGCACATGATAATGTACAGATCACATTCAAGGGAAGTGTTCTGTAAGTTTTGACAACGTATGACATAAATCATGCTCTTTTATAAAAGCTATGCCATAAAAGATTAATATTGTTTAAAAAATGGTATTTGTGACTGTCCTGTTTAATGCTGTTCAAAGTTACCTACAGTAAGATCTACACTTCTTACTAGAGGATTTAGAGGCAAACAAGTCCAGTGGGCTACTCTAAGTTGGTTCATTTCCTGAGTTGTTTATTGAGTTTCAGTAACACAGATCCTTCTTCATGACCTCAAAGTTTAGTTTAGGTCTTTCTTCCATTGTATCAAACATACTGTTTTCCTTCTCCTTCCCTTTGATTTTTCTCTCCTGATTCTGCAAAAGAACTTCTGGCCTCTAATTATATTGAATTTTCCTATAAAAACTTTCATTGTTCCGCTATCCAGATCAGTCTCTTTAGTTATTTTTGTACAGGTCTTAATTGTATTTTTTAAAATTTGTTTCTTTGGAGTTTTATTTCTAGACAAGAATGTAAACTGCTTGAAGGCAAGCATCATCTAAAAATAACTCATTCTTGATTTTCCAAATCCCAACATGCTATCTGATATATAGTAGTAACTCAATAAATATTTTTGATTTAGTGAATAAATGAACAAAACTTAACATAAATGTACAACAATAATAATACTGTGAAGATAGTCTTAAAGAAAGCCTTCTGTGATTCCCACCTCCTGGGATTCATGACCTTGTATATTTACCACTCTCCTTCAAGGCAGGTTGCACCTGTTGAGTTACTTCTAATGAATAGAATATGACAAGGATGATGGTGTTTTATTTCCATGTTTAAGCTATACACATATATAGTTTATATAAATACAGTATTTATATGTATAGTTATATTGTTTTGTATACACACACGTATATATACACACAATATACAAAACAATATATGTATATGTCAGCCCTGTGCATGCATGTGTGTGTGTATGTGTGTGTGTATATATATATAATGTGTACACATATACACATACACACAGGCAGCCATATGTGTGTATCACCCTGTATATGTATATATATACATATGTGTGTGTGTGTGTGTGTGTATACATACACAAGACTGACACACTCTTGCTGGTTTTTTGAAGTAAACTGCCATGTTAAAACAAGCTGCTCATGTAACAGAAATAAAGTTGATCTATGTTCAGCAGACAAAAATATTATAAAAAAATAAAACTCTGGTGTCCTCAGTCCAACACCTCCTGAGTAAATAAATCCTGCCAACAGACAAGTGTGAACTTAAGGGATCCTTCCTCCCTCATACATCTTCGGATGCAAATCCAGCCCGGGCCCACATCTTGATTGCAGACTTGAAACAGAAGGCACAGTGAGGCCACAACTGGACCCATAACCTACAGAAATTCTGAGATAATAAAGATGTGTTATTCTTAGTCTTTACATTTCTGGGTATTATTGTGTGCTGTTTTAGATAACAGATTTTGGCTGTTGGAGAGTCTGCAAGGGAGCAAGTTTTACTATTATGAGGAAGGAAACATTACAGTAGAAAAGATATAGAAAGAAAAATAAAGATTGGAGATGATGAATCTGTGCAAAAAAGGTCGGGTAATGTTTGCTTGTGATTATCCATTCCCCAAGTTGTGCAGCTTTATATTTCCTGAACATAAAGATCAATAACATTTTCAAGTCTGTGACATTTAAATTTCTGGTTTCTTGAGCTAGTCTTAGTAGGTTATTTATTAAAATCATATTAAAAATTACTAAAACAATGGGCATAATTATACAAGTGAAAATACAGACAATGTTTAAGTAACTAATTAAGGGAAAGAATCGAAACATGTGGGTACTTAGGATGTGTGATCCTTGAGGGTTAAGGTATAAGTTTGGAGAAATTCAGAAGCAGAAGATGTATTTAAAGGGACAAAAGAAGCATAATATTGAACAAATAAAATTTAGAGTGATGAGGGAATGGTGCTTGGTGAGGAGACAAGGAAGTGAGTCTAATTATTTAACTTACAGGATAAATAAAATCAATGCAGTGGTAATTTGCTTGATTAAGCATCATTTTCCACTTTAATGCTCTATATATCTCAAATTAGCTATGTATTAGTTAGACTCATTTGCATGAATGGGAAGAAATCTCAAATTGACTCAGCTTAAAAATAAAGGAACGGAATTTTCTAAGACATTTCACTTAGTATCAAACAGTTTTACTAAAATGAAGCTGAGGGACAGAAGTGGGCGTCAGGAGCACCGTAACTCAGGGCTTGAGTAATCAGAACGCTATCTCAGGCGTCTGTCTCTGACTTTCCTCTCATGTTAGTTTGATTTTAACTGCAGATATTCTCCATGGGGTGGGAAATGCATCTACCAACAAGATCATAATTTTGTATTTCATACCATTTGGCACTGCTATTAAGAATGTTATTTACTCAAACTCAAGTCAAAATCCCATGACACACATGTTGACTCAGACTAACATTTATATGTCTGTGTGTGTATATGTGTGTGTGTGTGTGTGTGTGTGTGTGTGTGTGTGTGTGTGTGTGTGTGTCTTTTTTAATTTGCGAGGGAGTATCACTCTGTCACCAGGCTGGAGTGCAGTGGTGCAATCTTGGCTCACCACAACCTTCTCCTCCCAGGTTCAAGTAATTCTCCTGCCTCAGCCTCCTGAGTAGCTGGGACTACAGGTCTGTGCTACCATGCCCAGCTAATTTCTGTAGTTTTAGTAGAGATGGGGTTCACCTTGTCAGCCAGGATGATCTCAATCCACTCACCTCGGCCTCCCAAAGTGCTGGGATTATAGGTGTGAGACACTGTGCCTGGCCAGTTTATATATTTTGACCAGTCATCAGTCCCATTTATGAGCACAACTCTAGTGATGGGCATGTGGACTGAGGACATGAGTGTTCATACAAAAGGGGGAGTTCTGTGTTAGAAATAACACTAAAAGCATAGGCAATGAAAGGTAAAAAAAACAGATGCATTGGATTGTATCAAACGTTAAACTTTTATGTTTCAAAAAACACTATCAAGAAGGTGAAAATACAACCTATACAGTGGAAGAAGATATCTGTAAATCATATGAGACTCATAGCTGTTAAGGGTCCAGTATCCAGTATATAAAGAACTCTTATAACTCAACAACAAAAATGCGAACAACCCAATGAAAATATGGTCTAAGGACTAGAACCGATGTTTTTCCAGAGATGTACAAATAGTCAAGAAGCACATGCAAAGGTAATCAACATCATCAGTCAGAGAGAAATACAAATGCAAATCAAAATATTCATGAGATACCTCTACACAATGGGCTAGCAATAATAATAATTATTATTATCAGAAAAAAAATAACTAGTGGTGGCAAGAATGTGAGAAATTGGAATCCTGACGCTTTCCTGATTAGAATGTAAAGTTGTTCAGTATCTATGGAAAACAGTTTAGCAGTTTCTTTAAATATTAGATATAGAACTGTCATGTGACTCATTAATTGTACTACTAAATATACTCACAAAATAATTAAGTATTCAAACAAATATTTGTACATCAAAATTCATAGTAGCACCAATTACAATAGCCTTCATCCCAATCCAAGTGTTTATATACTTTATATTTTAAGTGTGTGGTAGGAGGTTTTTAAAGAAAAGATTCTAGACAAGAATAAAAATGTAAAACTGATATGCTGATTCAGTAATTCAGATCACATCCGACACGTTTTTTCCTGTATATTTTCAAAGCTGTAATAATAATTTGGCTACCACTAAAAAGAATGTTTTCTGCAACATGAAACACAGATTTTGAAGGCAATTATTACAACTCATTTTACGAACTAGAGTTATATCATTATGATTATAATAAAATAATTGCATATGACTTCAAGTGTAAAAGTTATTGTTAGCCAATGTTTGCGTGCCTGTATATGTGATGCTACATTATTTGATAATCTTACCTTGTATTCAGCAACAGTAGCTTGATAATATAGTCTAAAACTAATATGGTCACTGGTTTTTAATAATGTGTGTGTGTGTGTGTGTTTGTGTGTGTGTGTGTGTGTGTATACACACAGAGTTATTGAATTTGGGGGCCTAAGAATCAGCATTTTTAACAAATATATTCTCATTGAAGAGATTGTCTCCAGGCCAAAACCTTACGTGTGATTTTTCAGGCCTGATGATAGGTAGTTACAAATGCTTTATCTCACATTATCTCACGAGTCTCCTGGGCAAAAGTGCCTTCCCATCCCACACTTGATGCACAGCCAGTGCCTGGGCGTCTCTAAAGGCAATTTCAGTCCAGTACTCAGGCCACTTCGGTAGGCCATGCTCTTTGCATATCTGCATTCCTGGCCCAGGCATCTCCATTCCTACATCCATCAGAGACTTCCTTATTTGGGGTCTATGGCCAAGAACTTCCCCAGGTGCCTCTACTAAGATCTTTTTATGAAATGGTGGGAAGGGACTTGAAAACAATTTTCTTCACTTCTACTCAGTACTCAGTACTTTTCAACACCAAACTCTTCTACTCTCTCCCTCTCAGATTCCAAGGTCCATAAAACAAAAGCCTTCATTTTGAAGGTTTCCTTGGCAGTGAGACAATTTCCCTATTTATGCTGACATATCTGACCCTAAATCATTTTGTAGGAGAAAGGAAACATTTGGGGATCTGATCATTTCTCTTCTTGTTTATATTATCACAGTGATTAAAGGCTCAGCTGTTACTTTCGTTTGGTTTGTTGTTTCATTCAATTACTCTTGACACATGACAGGTCAGATTCTCCTTCTCAACTCAGCTCATAATCCTCATTCCATCAGTAATTCTCATATATAATAGATGTGACATAGGGCTTTAAAAAATGCAACAGATTAGTGAAACTTTGTGAAGTCATGATTAAAGAATCTAGTTATAGCAGATACTCTCTGTATTTCCCAGACACCCTCTCATTATCTGTGCTGGGTACATTCTAAATACTTCAAATGTGATGTTTTCTAGAAAATTTCCCAAACACTTAGATATGTGCTTGTGGTTTAGGAAGGCTTCTCGTCCCAATTCTGCCCCCTCATCTATCCTCTATGGTAGTTTTGACCAAGGATAGAGTGGCATAGAATTATGAAAATATCTTGCTTGCCTGGCACTGGGAGAATCACAGGTATAGCTTATGCGGAGCTCTCCATGAGAGGGATGCGAGCAAATATTCCAAGATACGCCTTTGCTTAGCTTCTTTCCTCTTCTCTGTCCTGCTTTACTTCCTTGAAAATTACTCTTGAGAGCAGTTCTTTCATAAATCATTTGCATAGAATTGTCACCTCACCTTCTGCTCCTGAGAAATTTGACATAAATTTGTAAAGTAGTGGATAGAAAATATAAAGATTATTGTTTTGCAGCTTTTTCTTATTGATTTAAAAATGTAGAATAAATGGAAAACAACTCTGAAAAAGAAAGGTTTAAAGATAAAATAGGAATGATTCTTGTTTAACCAATAAACATAGCATAGCTTCAGAAAGTAGATTTTCTCTAGAATGTCTTCTTTCTCTAGCTTCCCTAAAATGGTTTTCTCTACTTTTCTCTAAAATATCACCAGTCCAAAATGTTTTGCACAAATATTTTATAAAACATATGAGTGGTGGCCGGGTGCGGTGGCTCACACCTGTAATCCCAGCATTTGGGGGGGCCTAGGTGAGCAGATCACCTGAGGTCAGGAGTTCAAGACCAGCATGGCCAACATGGTGAAACCTTGTCTCTAAAAAAATACAAAAATTAGCTGAGCATGGTGGTGGGCACCTGTAATCCCAGGTACTCGGGAGGCTGAGACAAGAGAATTGCTTGAACCTGGGAGGCAGAGGTTGCAGTGAGCGGAGAGCGCATCACTGAACTCCATCCTAAGCAACAAAGCGAGACTCCATCTCAAAAAGAAAAAAAAATATATATATATATTTTATATATTATTATTTATATATATAAATATTACATAAATATATATATTTATATATATAATATATATATTATATTTATATATAAAAATATATATTTTTTATATAAAATAGGAAGATATATAAAATATATCATGTATATATCATATATATATAAAATATATATATTATATTTATATATATTATATATAATATATATAAAATATATATATTATATATAATATATATAAATTTATATATATAATATATATAATATATATATTATATATATTATATATATAAAATATAAATATATAATATATAAATATATATATAAATATATTTTATATATAAATATATATATAAATATAAATATATATTATATTTATATATAAAATAATAAGATATATAAAATATATCTCATATATGTATCATATATATATATGATATATATATTTATATATATCTATATCATATATATATATATATAGGAGATATATTTTATGTTACTTTAATCAGAGGTCCCCAGCCCCGGAGCCATGGACCAGTACTGGTCTGCAGTCTGTTAAGAACTGAGCTGCACAGCAGGAGGTGAATGGCAGGCTAGGAAGGAAGCTTCAACTGTATTTGCAGTTGTTCCCCATCACCCTCTGGCATTGCCATTTGAGCTCTGCCTACTGCCTCCTGTCATATCAGTGGTGGCATTAGATTCTCATACGAGTGTGAACCCTATTCGAACTGCCCATGCAAAGTATCTAGATTGCGCACTTCTTATGATAATCTAATTTGTGATGATCTGCCACTGTCTCACATCACCCCCAAATGGGACCATCTCGTTGCAGGAACACAGGGTCGGGGTTCCCACTGATTTTACATTATGGTGAGTTGTATAATTATTTCATTATGTATTACAATATAATGATAATAAGGTGCACAATAAATGTAATATGTTTGAATCATCTCAAAACCATCCCCCCAACACATGTGGAAAAATTGGTTTCCACGAAACTGGTCTCTGATGCCAAAAAGGATGGGAGACTGACATAAACTATTAATTATATAAAAGTCAGCGTCTCTTACAAATATTTTGAGGGGAAAAATAATTAGACTAGTGATATCAAAATAGGATATCACAAAACACAATAACAGACCAATTGTGTTAGGTTGGTACAAACGTAATTGCAGTTTGTGCCATTACTTACACTAGGCAAAGTAGAAACCAAAATTTTTAATGAAATATTATCAAGCATATACATCTAATTTTTTAAAAAAATAGGACACTTAATAAAGCCAGGTCGTTTTTATTATGAGAATAAGTTACACTCATTCCATAGAAAATATATTACTGTATCTCACCAAATTAAAGAAGAAGAAATTTCTTGTCACATTGAAAAATATCAGTAGAAGTAGTGAGGAAAATTAATAATATAACAAGATGAATAAAAAATAGTTAAAAAGGTAAAACAGCATTGAAAAGTGTTATGAAAAATTCCATACATATTAGGTAGAAATGATTAAATTTTAATTAACAATAAGAAATACGGACAAGTAATATGACAAAAATTCAATTCACTAAACTCATCATAGGTTTGTATATTGGAAAGAAAATATCAAATTCTTTACATTATATTTACATACTTATTTCTCCAGATTAAATTTTTGAAGGATTTAATCCCAAAATTAAATATACTGGAAATTTGATTGGAAGATCACTATAGAAAAGTTTTATTTGAAGAGAATTGATATCTTAATGTATTGTCATCGAATGAATGTCATGAATGAATGTTATGACATGTGTTCTCACTCATTCAGATTGTTTTATCTGTTTAATTTCCTAATTCATTCCTCAACAATTTTATGTCCCATAGTGAACTTATATAAGACATGTAGCACTTAAAGAGAGTGGAATAATTGACCAATAGAGGTAATAGAAAGTCTAAACAGAGGAGTCTGTATTACATACAAACTTGAATGACTAAATATTCATTCAATAACTATACCAAGCACATGACAATTATTTTTCTGCCTCTAAGTATATGAAATCCTATTATTTGCTCATATAAACTTAAAGAAGAATTTCATAACGTTGTACAGATTATATGCATATTGTAGAAATTATTCACTATACCTAAAATATATGTAATCCTCTATAATATAGCATTTATGATAAAAATTCTTAAATAATCTAAATTATATAAAAATAATAATTTAAAAAGCATAAGGAAATAATTTTGACCAAAAGAGAGGTTAGGAATAAAATTCCAAATGAGCTAGGAACCAAGGTATGATATTAAAACTACATTGTTGGCTGGTCATGGTGGCCCCTGCCTGTAATCCCAGCACTTTGGGAGAACCAGGCAGGAAGACTGCTTGAGGTTAGGAGTTAGAGACCATCCTGGGCAACATAGTGAGACCCTGTCTCTAAAATAATAAAAATAAAATAAAATAATTTAAAAACCACATTGTCTTTTAGTGATTTAATATGACATATGTGTACTTATTTTTTTTGTTGTTGCAGCACTGTCTTTCATTTTCAGTTATACACTCTCATTAATGTTAAATTGTATTATTAACTATGTTAATAATTAAGACTGAAGTTACTCACAGTTACTGGCAATTACTATTAAATATCAAGCCACAGGTGTGCTTGGAAAAATATATACTGCTTTCAAACTCATCAATAATATGTCTTATCTTTTCAGGTGTTCTAGTTTTAGTTTACACTTTTATTGTTGAATATGTGCCAACAAATACTTAGTAAGAATATATTTAAATTTTCTAAAAAACAAAACACAAAGATTCACATTAAAATACCTAAGAAATAACTATCATTTTGATTTGCTTCTCTTTTTTTCCTTAGGATAAAACAAAAAGGACAATTTGTATCTTGAATTTCCCTCAGAATAATCTTCACCTGAGATGTAAAAGGATTAAATGTTTAAGGAAAAACAAAAAGTAAGTATTGTACAGCGTAATTAATTTGATTTGTTAAACACTGTGAAAAACATTCATATAGTTTAAACTAGTACGCAATTCTTATCTATTTGGAGCATATGAAATAATCAGTGGTATAAGTATGACAATTTTAATGGTCACCAAAAATCTGAGAAAGTGTTTTATCTTCTTTTGTAGGGTAAACAACCATGTGTATTTTAAGAATCTGAGAAAAAGTTATGGAATCTGTGTAAAATGGCTTATGAATTGGTCTTGTACATTAAATGGCACCCAATTGCTTGCACTGCTCATTCCAAAGGCATTGAAGAATTTCATTTCTATCAGAAATAATAGAAGTTGATATGGCTGGGAAAGAAAATGAAACCCCAGATGATTGAGTTGGCTGCAGAATAAAAGTCACAATCTGATCCTTTTTATTGTTTTCCTAGGAAGAAATTGATACAAGTAAATAGCATGCCAGAAATTTCTAGAAAAAGTTGGATGTTTGCAGTGAAAATACATAAATGAGTGCAACTCATGATTATTTGGAGAGGAAAATAAACTGTTATAGGATTTAGACAAATCCATATTATACATATCATAGCCGTATAATTTTTGTGCTTTATTCTTACTCTCCATAAGAGTAAGATATAGAAATAATTGTTTTAAGATATAGAAATAATTGTTACATTACTTTTTATTTAATTACATATTATTTTTCACTAAGATACAAATATAATACTATTTTTATTATCAAGGTATTTAAGATGTATTTTTGTTTGTTTGTTTTGCTTTTTAATTTTCTCCTCTGGCAAAATTAAATCCTGTGGGGAAAGAAGTAGTTGTTCTCCATCTTTCCCTTGTGCTTAGATATGGTGTTGGGCATATATTTCTTTCCAGTGAATAGGATGAGAAAATGTTATGGCAGTGCCAACTTTTTATTTTGGCACCAAAATTATCTACCAGCAGAAAGCGATACTGTGTCCCCAAATTAGAATTGATTTGAGGAATCGGAGGATGTTGGTGTGAAGAGAAATTCTAATTAGCGAATGTAATTGAATGTGATTGATCTATATTAATTTCAGCATCCAGAAGAAACTATTCTTTAATTAACTTCTTATACATATAAATTAAATTTTATTACATCAATTGTAATTACTAAAGATATGCATATAAATAACCACAGGAGCAAATTGCAATGGAAACAAAGTTTTTGTTTTTATTTTTCAAAAATTTCTTTTATGAATCACAGAGGGTCAAGCCAAGCCATTAAGATTTGAAGAAAGTCCTCATGTTGAAATTTTACTAATTGACATATGGTTGTATCTCATCACTGGTATGCTAGTAAAATTTATCTGTCTTTCTGAGGAAACAAAACCTATCATTGTAATGTTTGCTGATTTTGTGATACAACTATTTCCACCGTTGGCAATTTCAAACTCCCAATGTGGCACCACTGATAAAGGAGCTGGGAAACAATGACCATGACCATGGTGGTCTCTTGTAAGCCAGTACATGCCACTAGCACACCCTGTTACTGATGATTATTTTATTATAATGAAATGATAGCAACTGATTCAATTAGGGATTGCCTGCATAGAGTTGTTAAATACAAAATAACTGAAAAGTAGGATAAGAAGAAATCTCTGATAACCCAAGGGTAGTGTTAATACATAGAAAATCAGAAACACAGTATCATTGTTAATTAATTCCAAAGATCACTCAGAAAACAAAATGCCACTTGTTGACATTGATTCCCAAAGTATATATAGAAAATTGGAGCTCTGTGTACAATTATATGTCAAGTTGGGTACAATTAAATAGTCCACTGTATACAAATAAAACACATCATCAAAATTAACTGAAGATTAGATAGAAAAATAAATATATCATCAGAGTTTGAAATCCCTCAGCAAGTGACAGAAATTATCTCTCAAAAATGGTCAATGCTTTTAAAATTATAAAAAAGAGATTATTTAAGCAGTTGAGAGTTTCAAAATGTAGAAATGAATGACAGCTGTGATCTTTCATCATCCGATCCTTTCCTTCCTGTCTAGACTCTCCCCTACCAGACTCCTCTAAAATCCCTCTAGCCATGTACTCTCTTAGCTCTTCTTATAATGTGTCAAATTCTGCTCTCCCATGTATCTTCTTGGCTCTTCTTATAATGTGTTGATTTTCCTCCCATTTCAGCAACTTGAACCTTCTTGCTCTTGTTACCAAAATACCAGGAGTTCAGTGTAGATCCTGCTGTTCCCTGAACAGAAAGCCAAGGACTGAGAGGATGAGTAGTGCTAAAAAAAAGAAGGCTTTAATAGGGTGCTGCAGCTGAGGAGATGAGAGATCAGTCTCAAACCCATCTACCTGACTGAATAAAATTAGGGGTTTATATAGCAGGGAAGGAATTAACTGTGTGGAAAAACAGGAACTCGGGAAGGATAGGAAAGCAATCATGATGAATGAGGAGACTGGCATCTCATGTCTGAATGCAATAATCTGGTGAGTTTCAAGTTTTTTTTAACACTTTTTGAGAGGCCTGAGGGATCCTTTCCTAAGGAAGGAATTCAGATAAAACAAATGTAAGTTTCAAGCTTAAAGCCCAGAAGGTTCAATGTTTATGGTCATCCAACAGAACTGTCTGTGGGATTATTGGGTGGGTTTAATAGTGTTCTGCTATCCACACTTCTACCATTGAGACACTATTCACTTTCTCTTACACCTCATGTATATTAATGTACTCCAACACACTTATTTTCTGAAATTGTATTATTTACTTTTTTCTCAGATATTCATAATGTGTCTCACTTAATACATTGCAAGTTCCATGAAAGCAAGTGAATTAGTTGGTTTTTTTGTTTTGTTTTTTTTTTGTTTGTTGTTGTTGTGTAAGGAACTATTACAAACAGTGGCTTAAAACAATGAACATTTATTATCTCACAGTTTACTTGAGTAAGGATTCTGGGCAGGGTTCTCTGCATATAGTTTCAACCAAGCTGAAATAAAAACACCAGCAAGAGCTATGATCTCATCAGAGAGTCTCAGTATTCAGTTCTAAGCTCACTGTGTGTTAGCAGAATGTATTTTCCTGTGTTCATGAATGAACCAAACATGGTTTGGTCTTCTTGGTACAGCAAAGTAAAATCCTGACATCCAAATTGCAACAAAACAATCAGGCATTTATTTCAGGACACCACGCAAAGAGAATCAGGCAGCCCATGTTTAAGACCAACACTCCTGGTTGGCTTACAAGCAAAGGTTTTAAAAGCTAGAAGAAATTTTCAGGAATGAAGTTACATGCTAAATTAATATATGGAGGTTATACATTGAGTTGGCCTAAAAAATGTGTGATATATTGAAGCAGATGCTTACAGGTCTTAGGCCAGTTCAAAGATTTTCTGATTTGCAATTGGTTAAGGAAGAGAAGATTTGTTTAAAAATTTGGGGTCAACAGAAAGGGGTTAGCTCTGGCTTGTATCTGTGATTTCTTTCAGGAAGAACTTTAGAAAAAAGAGCAGTGGTCAGAGCTCTGTCTTCAGTTCCGCCTTATCTGAGGTATACCTGCCAACAGGTCTGTTTGTTGGTGGCCCAGGTTTCTGAAAAACAACTCAAGGGCATGTGTTAAGATACTATCTTTAGTTTCTATAAGGAACCAAATCTTACATGATTCTAACTTCCTTTTCTCTCTTTTTTCGTGTTTTTTTTTTTTTTTTGGCGCTGGGATTGCAGGTGTCCACCACAACTACCAGTTAATTTTTGTATTTTTAGTAGAGACGGGGTTTCACCATGTTGGCCAAGCTGGTCTCAAACTCCTGACCTCAGGTGATCCACCTGCCTCAGCGTTCGAAAGGGCTGGGATTACAGGCATTAGCCACTGTGACCAGCGTCCTTTGCGATTTTTTAAGCTACGCTTACCATCTTGCTTATCAAGTTGCTTATTTACTTCTCAGAGTTAGCTAGATTCCTGGAATTTCCCTTGATGGAACTAAAGAATTTTCTTTATTTTCATGCTGGGGGAATACATTCCCCTAAGAGAGATTTTTACTCCACCTCACTTGCAGGTAAAGGACAGTGGTTCCTGCTTTCTCATTCGTCGTAAACTGGAGCCATACTCAGATCCTAGAGCCCACTCACCATTCTATGCAACATGGCCTTTTGGAGATGTGGATCTTTGCTTCAAGGCCAGGTGGATACTCTCTGTCGTCTGCAAATACAAAATCTTATACAGTCATGCATTGCTTAACTTAATGATGAGGATATGGTCTGAGAAATGCATTGTTAGGTGATTTTATGATGCAAACATTGTAGAGTATACTCAAACCAATTTAGGTGGTATAACATATTATACACCTAGGCTATATTGTAGAACTTATTTCTTGTAAGTTACTATATTGAATACTATTACTATATTGAATACTGAACACAGTTGTAACACAATGGTAAATATTTGTGTATCTAAACACAGAAAAAGTACTGTAAATATATGGTATTATAATCTTAAAAGACCACCATTGTATATGTGGTCAACGGCCGACCAAAATGTTGTTAATGTTGTGCATGATTGTACAAAGTAACGTAATCATTGAAGTGGCCATCTGTAATATAATTAAAATATATTTGCTTTGTGTCTGATTCCTGGCAAAGAGATCCTAAAACCTTGGAATTTCCTGAGTGATAACAGTATCTTTTACATGTTAATGAGATGACTCTTCGAAATAGGGGCTGGATGAGTTCCAGATGGGATCTGGGGTCATCAGTTCATCAGTATGAAAAACCAACCCAGATATTAGAAGGTTAGAAATTGTTTTCTTTTTGTTTTGTTTTGTTTTCTTCTCTCTCTCTTTTTTTTTTTTTTTGTAGGATGGAGTCTCTCTCTGTTTTCCAGGTAGGAGTGCAATGGTACAATCATAGCTCACTGTAGCTGTAAACTACTCAGCTCAAGTTATCTTCCTACCTCAGCCTCCCAAGTAGCTGAGGCTGCAGTAGCACACCCAGCTGATTTTTATGTTCTTCTTTTTTTGTTTTTTAAGAGATGAGGTCTCACTATGTTGTCAAACTGGACTTGAACTCCTAGTAACCTCAAATGATACTTCCACCTCAGCTTCCTGAGTCTCCAGGATTATAGGAATGAACCAGGGCACTGAGCTCAAGCATTAGATTATGTCTAGTTACTCAACATGACAAAACAGCAACAAAAACAACAAAACTCCAGATGAAAAGATTTGGGTAAGCACATGCAGGTTGGTGAACACATTTACCTTCTGGAAATCTGACGCACCCCAGCAACCCTTAAAAGTGAGGCTTCTGTGCACTCAGGGCCCTTCTGGATGTCACCTTATGTGACATTATGAGTTTGTTCATTTGCATCCTTTAGAGTAAAACTGTAATCACAATTATAGTGCCTTTCTAAGTATTTTGAGTCAAACAAATTATCAAATCTGAGGCCAGGTTTTGAAAACTCCTAAATTTGCAGTAGGCCTGGAAGAAGTATGGGTTTCCTGGAGTCCATAATTGCAGCAGGCATCTAAGCAGTTGACTCACACTTCCACATGGTTAGGGAAGCCTCAAGAAACTTATAATCATGGTGCGTAGGGAAGCAAACATGTCTTTCTTCACATGGTAGCAGGAGAGAGAAGAATGAGCACCCAGTGAAGGGACAAGCCCCTTATAAAACCATCAGATCTCATGAGAACTCACTCACTATCAAGAGAACAGGATGGGGAAAACTGCTCCCATGATTTAATTATTTCCACCTGGTTCCTCCCATGACAAGTGGGTATAATAGGAACTACAATTCAAGATGAGGTTTGAGTGAGGACACAGCCAAACTGTATCACTATACTATGCAAATTCTCCTTTTCTAGTTATTGTTGCACTTCAAAGACTTCAGAGAGTCTAGGGGTTGGAGGGTGTGCCATTTTGTTTTGCTTTTTAAGGTAAATCAAACAGCTTCTGAGACACTATTGAACTGAACTGGAACAGCCTTTGCATGCAGTAAACTCTCAACTTCAAGATTAACAAATAAATATAAATAAATTTAAAAAGCCCTCAGAGACGGATATTTAACTATTAACTAAACATGTACAATAGTTATTATGGGGGTAAATTCATATGATGTATTATATGTGTAATACATAAACACACACTATATATAATTTCCTTTTTATTGTCATTTCTTTTCTTGTCAGGTAATCTATCCTCTTTTTAAGACACCACAAGTTAATGATTGATAATTTGGGATCGACAATACTGCTGAGTGTTTTTCAGGATGTGAATCACCTTTAAACCTAAGGTATTGTTCTGAACATGTGGCTACTGACCCTGGGGCTTAACCATAACTCAAATTTTGCTGAGCTTCAAACACTAGTTCCTGTGACAAATGGAACAAATTCTACAAACTGCTTCACACAAATAATGCTTCTGGATAGCTTGTTGTGCTCACTTGCAGAGCCGAAAGAACCATTTTTCTTCTAATCCTTACAGACAAAAATGCATTAGTCTTTCCACTTCTAATCTAATCCATGCCATTTTTCCTCTTGTGAGCAAATGGTTTCGTGGAATCTCTGTTGGTCATGATAATCCCTGGCTTATGAAGGCTTCAGTGTTATTCACAACTTCTATATTCTTCTGTAACCTTCAATATAGCACTTTGTCTGTCTGTAAATAATAGTTAGATAGTTCAGGATAAAGATGTCTTAATCTTATCATTGCATGACTTTATATAGCTATTTAAACATAACATAATACGTGCATAACTCTATATAAAAAATAAAATATCAAGGACATTAAAAACATATGTAATATGTAAATAAATATAATTTTTTAAAAGAAAAATCATAGTACATGGTTTAAAAATGGACTACTAGGCAATCTGACTGCTGCCTGTGTCCATACTCTTAACAATTACAAAACGTATACTCATTTAAAACCTTCACTTAGTACTGTATATATCAAACCCTACATACTTTAGAAATTTACACCAATTAGCACCCTACAAAATAGTTACTACTATTAATGTCATTTAACAGATGAAAAAGCTGAGGTATTGAGTGACTTTAAACATAACCTATAACCTCACAAAATTTCAATTTCTCCATTTGGATAGAATATATATGTGTTTTAAAAAATTTCCATATATCTATGTTTTACATAATACTTTAAAATTTGTTGAAAGCAAGTTCTAATAAATTACAATGTACATAATATTGCCTTGATCATGGTTCATGCTCAAAATAAGTAGCTGATTATTTAAGGAAATTAAGTGGGAAATGTGTGGCTATTTTTTAAGGACTGTGAAGGATTACAGATTTTTACCCTACCAGAAATCTAAGTAGGTATCTTTTCAAAATTGTATGAATTAAAGTAGAAGATACAAGACTCCTGGATCAGATACAAAGAAGATTATTATCAACAATCACCACAGCTAGAGTATTGGCATTTCAGCACCCATTCCTGAGACCCAGTTTTCATAGGGTAATGTGAAGAGGGTCGGTCAATAACCTACACAAGCAGTAAGCATCTTTACTGCAGAAAAATCCCAAATTTATGTATGTGCATTATTTTTTTGTGAAGTTAAAAAGGAGGTTTATTGTAAACAACAATAACAAGACTAAAACCAATTTATATCTTACAGATATGTGCTCGTAGTTTAACTGGGAAAAAAAGGACAAATTGTTAAAAACAAGGATCTGAAGATGTTTGTAAAGTCACTTTTAAACAATCAGAGATATAATACTCATTCTATGCATTTATACAGTAAGGTGAAAATATGAATAGTGGGTTTACTAGTTACAACTTGGACCTCTACTCTCTGCCAGGCTTAGTTAGGTTTCTGTGTTTTAGGGAGAAGGATGCCCATTTAGTGGGAAAACTGAAGGGTGTCTTCTCTAATCCTAAAAAGCTAACTTTATGTATGCAAATCGTATTGTTTCTTTCTTTCTTCTTCTTCTTTTTTTTTTTTTTTTTTTGAGGCGGAGTCTCACTCTGTCGCCCAGGCTGGAATGCAGGGGCACGATCTCGGCTCACTGCAACTTCTACCTCCCATGTTCAAGTGATTCTCCTGCCTCAGCCTCCCGACTAGCTGGGACTACAGGCACGTGCTACCCTGCCGGGCTAATCTTTTGTATTTTTAATTGAGATGAGGTTTTACTATGTTAGCCAGGAGGATCTTGAACTCCTGACCTCATGATCTGCCCAACTCAGCCTCCCGAAGTGTTGGGATTACAGCCACCGCACGCAGCCTCTTTTTCTTTCTTTCTTTTTCTTTTCTTTTCTTTTTTTTTTTTTTTTTGAGACGGAGTTTCCTTCTTGTCTCCCAGGCGGGAGTACAATGTCAAGATCTCAACTCATTGCAGCCTCCACCTCCCAGTTTCAAGCAATTCTCCCACCTCAGCCTCTCAAGCAGTTGGGATTACAGGCACTGGCCACCCTACCTGGCTAATTTTTGTATTATTTTTAACTGTGCAGTTAGAATGTTTACTTTTTGCACTTCAGAAGTAGATACTCTCTGCCTCTTCCAAGGCTGTTAGACAAACGCTTTTAAAAACACAGTTTGGAATAAGTTACAAATGTATACTCATTTGTGAGATAATGCATAAATGTAAGAAACCACCAAGAATTATCTGCCTAGCATTCTTTTTAAAATTATTTACCCTATATTGCACTGATTTTGGTAGTGTATATTTTTTAGATAGCCAAATATTTTTATTAGTTTTCAAAGTAGATGTCTCCTGGTCACTACCTACCTGTGAACCACTCTCTACAGCAGTAGAAGTATGAATGGTACATCTGTTCAAACAAGAGAAGTGGCGTAAAAAACGACATTGGGTAGCTATCTTGTGTGTGATCCTCCAGGTCCCATGCTGGTTTTAAGCATAATCATATCCGCTTAATATAAAACCATGGACTTCCTAAAATTAGAGAACTTAAAGCGATGGAGATGAAGCTACATGAAAGAGACCCTGGATTATTACCCACTTGTAGCTTTAATGAGGGGTGGATAGCTTTAATGAGGGGTGGTAGCTTTAATGAGGGGTTGACTAAACAATGATTGAAACTGTTTTTTTAATCACTGGCTAGTCAAATAAGTTTCTTTGAATGAACTATGGTTTATTTTTATTGAGGTAAGTATAAAGGTTAAATATGTCATGTTTGCATATTAATCATCTATTATTTTGTAACTTTTCTACTATAAGAAAATAGGTCTTGCTCTTAGTTATCTATGCATTCAAAGTCTGTGCAACTTCCTTTTTAAATACTGGACATACCGGATGTAGTGGCTGATACCTGTAATCCCAGCATTTTGGGAGGCCAAAGCGAATGAATCATGAGGTCAGGAATTCAAGACCATCCTGTCCAACATAGTGAAACCCCATCTCACTAAAAATACAAAAATATTAGCCGATGTGCTGGCAGTTGACTGTAATCCCAGCTACTCAGAAGTTTGAATTTGGGAGGCAGAGGTTGCCGTGAGCAGAGATCTATTACCAATAAATAAATAAATAATCTCAGCATCTTCTGTCAGGTTATAAATGTCACTTTGTGATAGCATTGCCTGTTCCTTTCCAGGAGTCCTTCTGCATTTGTACATTGTTTCACACTCAATACCAAATGGCATAGGCCTAATTGGATTATCAACTAATATATTAATATTATATATCATATATAGTTAATATGATATATTAATAACTAGAATTTCTTTTGTTTCTTTTTTCTTTGTCCCATTAATTCATTGAAGTGATTAAAAATAATATTATTATGTTTCATCAACTTTATAAGAATTACTTGTAAGTCTAGGCCTCAAATTATCCTTTTCTGTATCACAGTTTCCATATAAAAAATGTCAAATAAAGTTTCAGGACAAATGTCATTAAACAATACAATAAATATTTATAATAAATCAACAGTCAAATCTCATAAAAACACAGAAACTTTACCATACGTTTTACCTCTGACTTACATAATTCACATTAATGATACCACCAAATATCATTGGAGCAGCTGAACTGAAACACAGAAAATACTTCCATTAGTGTAAAAATGCCCTTTGGATTTTCTGTTGCACCATTTTAATCTGTTCAGTTTATTAGATTAGTCAGCAGCCTATAAAAGGAGATTGGGGTAATTTATCCCAGAAGGAGGGTGTAACATCAGTTCGCAGCAATCCCACTTTCACTAATTATCCATGGTCACTATTATCTAATGTAGAACTGACTCAATCAAGTAAATTGGGTAATACTGAATATTGATATGCAGGGCTGGAAAACCACGAATGAAATTGCCAATGGGATTTCTCAATCACTGTCAGTGTGTACTATTGTAGAAATCAATAGCTGATTTATTTTGTCATCTTACCTTTTATAAGCCTTAGTGATACATTACAGAATTCCGGTTTGATAAATCTTATTCTAGACTTAAATAACATACCTAAAATTTTAGTAAGATTTTAGAAGTTCTAATTTTCATTTCATATATAGAACACAAATTTAACAATTTCTCAAAATCATTAAGAAAATTTTAGCACACCTTCATAATATTAATTCTAATGAATTATGTAATTATTTCTAATATCTCATTTATCAAATGAAATGTTACTCTAAATATGATTAATAGGATCATGGTTCTAAGATTATGTGTTTCTGTAAAGAAAAAATTTGTTTTTCTTATTCCATATTTTGAAGAAATATTCATAGACCCCATAATATCATATTTGAACTTTGATTTGAAATAATCATTGGGGCATTGAAGTTATATAGATAAAGCACAATGTCAATTAGCTTATAATTTCTGAAGGGCATAAAGAGGTTCACATATAATTTATTTATTTTATAGATATTTTACCATTACTTTTTCATAATAAAAACAAAAACAAACAAAACAAAAATGATGTGGTTAGTGTACCATTCAATAAAAAACACCAACTCTCACCTAATGTTCCAACTACAAAATATTGGCATTAAATAATAAAATTATACACATCTATTTTTCCATTTTATTAGTGGCAAACTTTTTGTTAAAAATCTTAAACAAAGCAATGTAAGCAAATATACAAATATAAGTATGTTCTCCATGAAGCAATTTGCCACTAAAATGTATCTTCTTAGTACAATATACGTTCAAAATTAAAATACCCTTTTCATTTCACCTTTTTAATCCATTTTTGACAACGAGTTATGTAAACGTAACTTGAATGGCTAAACTATGTCCCCAAAAATTTATATGTTGAAGTCTTTACTTCTAGTATGTTAGAATGTGACTGTATTTAAAGATAGTGCCTTTAAAGAGGTAATTAAGTTGTAATAGGGTCATTAGAGTGGGCCGTAATGTAATAAGACTGGTTTCCATACAAGAGGAAGAGTAGGACACAGACAGGGCCACATCAGAAGTGCGCACACAGAGAGGTTATCTGAACACACAGCAAAGTCCACCCTCTGCAAGCCAAGGAGAGAGGTCTCAGTTGAAACCAAATCTGTCACCATCTTGATCCTGAACTTTCTGCCTTCAGGACAACGAGAAAATAAATTTCTGTTGTGTTAAGTCACACAACATATTTTATTATGGCATTTATCACAAATAAATACAGTAACTTTTCTTAAATTGTCCTTCTCCTTCATATAATCACCTTTTCTATTAATATGTGTAGTAGCCTGCTAGGACTGCCGTAACAAAATACCTCAGACTAGGTGGCTTAACAGAAATGCACGTTTTTATAGTTATTGATGGTGGAAGTCAAAGTTAAGATATTGGCAGGTTTACTTCCTCCTGAGGCGTCCCTCCTTGACTTGCAGAAAGCATCTCCTAGATGTGTTCTCATATGGTCTTTTGTTTGTGTGTGTATCTCTGGTGTCTCTTTCTCTTCTTGTAAAAACACTAGTAATAATGAATTAGGGCCTCACCCTTAGGACCTCATTTAAGTTTAGTTACCTTGTTAAAGGCCATATATCAAAATAGAGTCACTTCAGGTTAGGGCTTCAACTTATGAATTTGGGGGACAGCACAATTGAATCCACACAATATGCATATGAAATTGGCACTTTAAATGTTTATTTTATTATAAACATTTTTTATACTATTACTATTTCTCCAAAATATCGTTTTACTGTATTATGAATAACCATACTGTAGATAGACTTCATTCCACTGTCATTTCAAAATGCAGTGCCAGCATTTTAACTCTCCTCAACATAATATCTGCCTTTTATAAAATTCAAAACCATTAATCTCATGTCTTTACTTATATGACAGATTATTTTGTAACCTTTCTCTCTGACAGTGCCTCCCACCCCCATGAATATTTTTGTTTTTTAATTGTAAAAAAATTCAAGCATTATTTTTATTGAAAACTGCCTCCCATTTGAGTCTCATGAGCTGTGAAATATAGTTTGGATACAAGGAAGAAGATAAATAGTTTTCATTTTTAGCCTATAGAAAATAATTTGTTCTGCTCTGGGAAGTAGTGAACCTAAAAAACACCCTGACATAAATTCTCTGTTGTTTTAATAACAATGAGCATTTAAGTGGTTGGGTGAATTCCTTCAGACTCCATGTGATTTATTAGAACAAATCTTATTAAAAATGTAATGCTTCAGACAATGTTTAATATTAGTCCTTCATTTAGGATTAAACACTGTATCTAGGACAGGCATTAAAAATGAAAACAAAACTTAAAAATCTTTTATAAATAATTGCTGAATCTTGAATATTTATTCTCTCTATTATTATGTATATCTCTTGGTTCTTTTATTTTAAACTGAGAGAATATGTTTAATTACTCCATGGAAAGGTAGGTCTTTAACCCTTCTTCTTTATAAGCTGTAATTGGCTTGTTTAGCTTAAAATTGCTGTGAAAATTAAGATATTGCCATGATAGATGTGTATTAAAGGTAAAATGATGGGCATCATTCCATTATTAACATTAACTATACTGATCTGATCATATTACCAATTTTTACACATATTTTTACGTGTCTATTTTACAACAATATGTTCAAATCATAGTTAACAAAATCATAGTTAATATGACTGTATTTAATAAAGTATGTAAATATAAATTTTAACCATAAAATTTTGAATTTTTAATGACTTTAGTCAATGCTTCTATCATCTTGCAATTTGACCACTGCAAAACTGTATGAGAGCCACATATATATGTCAGTACTCAACTTTGCAGCTGGAGCATATTTTTAAATAAATATCTGGTTATCTTGCTTTCTAATAGAAAACATACTTTTTCTTCTTCTTAAAACAATAAAAATGAATTTGATCTGCTTACCCTTCATCAGGCATTAGTTGCCCCTTTATTTTGACCAATTTCTCCCATTTGGAATGGATGTATTTACCCAATGTCTGTGCTGCCATTGTATCTAGGAAGTAACTAACTTGCTTTTGAGTTTATAGGCTCACAGACAGAAGGGACTTGCCTTGTCTTAGAAGAAACTTTGAACTTGGACTTTTCAGTTAACCTTGATAATACTTTGTGGGACTGTTGGAAGCAAATGACTCTGTTTTGAAATGTGAGGACATAAGACTTGGGAAGGTCCAGGTGCAGAATAATATGGTTTGGCTCTGTGCATGTGCCCACCCAAATCTCACCTTGAATTGTAATAATCCCCATCTGTCCAGGGTGGAATCAGGTGGAGATAATTGAATCATCAGGGCAATTTCCCTCACGCTGTTCTCATCATGATAGTGAGTGAGTCATCATGACAGCTGGTGGTTTTATAAGGGGCTTCCCCCTTCACTTGTCAGTAATTCTCTCTCCTCCCTTTATGGTTATGTTGACATGCTTAATGATGTCTCATAGGTATAAACATCTCCGTTTATTTTTATTCATTTTTTTTTTATTTTTCAGAATGAGTAATCTCAATTGACCCATTCTTGACCTCACTGATTATTTCTTTTGCCATGTGTACTATTTTGTTATTCCAGTATAGTGAATTTTAAAATTTTAGTTATTGCATCTTTCCATGCCAGAATTTCAATTTTGTGTGCTTTTACAATTTTTATGTGTAAGTACTTTCTATTTAGTGAGATATTGTTTCTATTTTTTTAATTTTTGGAGCATGGTTTTTCTTTATTCTTTTAACATAGTTATAATAGCTGACTTGAAAGCATTTTCTAGTAATTCCAATGTCTGGGTTTCTTTGGAAACAATTTTTAAAATCTTTTTCTTTTTGATTTCATTCAATATTTTTGTCCAAACCCAAGGGAAAAGTTTCTATTAAATATTTTTCTTTAGCTTGTTTCTTGCATGTGGTAGTTACTTTCATGTTTTTTTTTTCTTTACGTCTTGTAGCTTTTGTTGAAAACTGAACATTGATGAAATATTTGTGCTTCTATGGGAAGTAGATTTCCTTTGTTTCCCCTAGGATTTGTTGCTACATGTTGTTTCTGTTGCTGTTTATTGGGTGATTTTTCCTTTACTGTAAACTCTGTATGCTTTGTTGTTTGTGGCACTAAAGTATTTTCTTGATTAACTTCCTGGTTAGGTAATGAGTGAGCGGAAGTTTTCTCAAATATCTTGAATCAGTACATTGTAGAGCCCTTTATGTACATCTTATTTTCCACACTTTGCTTTTAGTCATTTGATTAAGTTTTTTATATGCTTGTATTGCATATTTTCATCTCAGGAAACTTCAAATTTAAACAGTTGCAACCTAATTATTTTTTACAGAATCCTGCTCAGTAGTCTGTTCTCAATCTGCTATGAAGAAATACCCAAGACTTGGTAATTTATAAAGAAAGGAGGTTTAATTGGCTCAGTTCTGCATGTCTGGGGAGGCCACAGGAAACTTACAATTATGGCAGAGGCACTTCTTTTGAGAATTGTCTGTTCATATCCTTTGCCAACACTTTGATGGTGGTGTTTGTTTTTGTCTTGTAAGTTTGTTTAAGTTCTTTGCAGATTCTGGATATTAGCCCTTTATCAGATGGATAGATTACAAAAATTTTCTCCCATTCTGTAGGTTGCCTGTTCACACGGATGATAATTTATTTTGCAGTGCAGAAGCTCTTATGTTTAATGAGATCCCATTTGTCTATTTTGACTTTTGTTGCCATTGCTTTTGGTTTTATAGTCATGGTGTCTTTGCCCATGCCTATGTCCTAAATGGTATTGCCTAGGTTTCTTTCTAGGATTTTTATGGGTTTAGGTTTTATATTTAAGTCTTTATTCCATCTGGAGTTAATTTTTGTATAAAGTGTAAGAAAGGGATCAAGTTTCAGCTTTCTATATATGGCTAGCTAGTTTTCCCAACACAGCTTATTGAATAGGGAATCCTTTCCCCATTACTTGTTTCTGTAAGGTTTGTCAAATATCACTTGAATGTAGATATGTGGTGTTATTTCTGAGTCCTCTGTTCTGTTCCATTAGTCTATATAACTGTTTTGGTACCCATACCATGCTGTGTTACTATAAGCTTGAAGTTTGAAGTCAGGTAGCATGATGACTCCATCTTTGTTCTTTTTGCTTAGGATTGTCTTGGCTATGTGGGCTCATTTTCGTTCCATAAGAAATTTAAAGTATTTTTGTCCAATTCTGTGAAGAAAGCCAATGGTAGCTTGATGGGGATAGCACTGAACCTACAAATTACTTTTGGCAGTATGGCCATTTTCACAATATTGATTTTTCCTATCGCTGAGCAAGAAATGTTTTTCCATTTGTTTGCATCTTCTCTTATTTCCTTGAGCAGTGTTTTATAGTTTTCCTTGAGGAGGTCTTTCACATCCCTTGTGAGTTGTATTCATAGGCATTTTACTCTCTTTGTAGCAATTGTGAATAATAGTTCACTCCTGATTTGACTCTTTGTTTCTTATTGGTGTATAGGAATGCTTGTTATTTTGCACATTGATTTTTGTATCCTGAGACTTTGCTGAAGTTGCTTGTCAGTTTAAGGAAATTTTGTACTGAGACAATGGGGTTTTCTATATATACAATTATCTCATCTGCAAACAGAGACAATTGGCTTCCTCTTTTCCTAAATGAATACCTTTATTTCTTTCTCTTGCCTGATTGCCCTGACCAGAACTTCCAATACTATGTTGAATAGGAGTGGTGAGAGGGCATCCTTGTCTTGTGCTGTCTTTCAAAGGAAATGCTTCCAGTTTTTGCCCATTCAGTATGATATTGGCTGTGGTTTTGTCATAAACTGCTCATATTATTTTGAGATAGATTTCATCAATACCTAGTTTACTGAGAGTTTTTAGCATGGAAGGGTGTTTAATTTTACCAAAGTCCTTACTGCATCTACTGAGATTATCATGTGTTTTTTTGTCATTGATTATGTTTATGTGATGGAGTACATTTATTGACTTGTGTATGTTGAACCAGTCTTGCATACCGGGGATGAAGCCAACTTGATTGTGATGAATAGACTTTTTGATATGCTGTTGGATTCGTTTCATTTTTGTCTTTAATGCTTCTTTATCAGTGAGATACCTGAGTTTCAAATAGTTGTTCTAGGTTTCCTCTTGACTACCAAGTAACTCCTTAGAGAATATCTTCAACGGTTAGATGATAAAAGGTGTAGGCTATGACCAAGAAATATTCTGGGCTTTCTACCTAAGCTCAGATGAGAACATCTGTCCTTTATCTGTACCAAACATTGTACATATGCTAAAACATCACCTAAAGAAAAGATTCATCAGTTTCAAAAATGTTTTAAAACCTGTAATAATATAAAATATTTTAATATACAGAATTTAGAATGGGATAAAATATAGAGGGCATTTTTTTTTTCAATTTCCTGAGTCAGGAAAGCATAATATGAGTATGTATCTTTATTATCTAAACATAACTAATGTTGTCTGCTTTGTTATCTAGATTCTTTCCCAAACTAGATATGTTTCCTTTTAGTTTTAAGGAGCCTTCATGTGCATACATCTCTGGATCTGCAGGAACAGAACTTTAGTGTTTAAATTTTTTATAGCAATCCTAACCTCATACCCAACTTTCCTGTTGGTGCCTTTAGGAATAAAACAAATAAACTTTTAACTTATGAAATATAGAGCAGTCTAGTTTTCTTCATATACTGAATATGATGGACAATATGGGCTGAAGAGTTTGCCAGAGACAACAACTGGAAGAAACATGTTTGGTCTTGGGATTAACATGTGTAATCATTATGGAGCACTCCAAGTTATCCATTAAATGAAAATCATTTTGATATCATCCTTACCCAAATGGAATATTGGGAATGCTCAGTCTCAGTACTAATTTTCTGAGGCGTTTTATTGACTAACCTGATCATCCATTGCCTTGTTCCCTTACTGGAATGGATAAAAAGCTATAAAGCATCATTTGCCTAGGAAATCTTTGGAAATGAATTATATCTATTGCTTTTAGAAAAGAAAACATGTTAATCTAAAGCAAAATGTGCTTTTTAATGGAGATGATTCAAAGAGAAATTAAGATGATTAATTCAAGGCAAGAACATGTTTGATGGCTGATTAAACTACTGGCTGAATGTAGTGAAAACCTTCTTGATAATCATTAAGTGATAGAAGCCACAAGGACTATATCAGGTCACGGAAATACAAATGATGGCACCAGAAGCTACAAGGATACTTACTATTCTTTGTTCATCCCAGTATCTGGTTTAGTTCTATCAAGATTTTGTACCAATGTTCTTTTAGAATATCTATTTAAACACTTATGAAATGGTGAGAGCCATCACTAGCAAGTAGAATTTAGATACTTTTATTTGATAATTTATCTATAAGGATTTAAGAATCACTTAATCCTAAATTTTGTACTGACAAATTGGAATAATTTTCAAATCAAGTACCAGGAAACTGAGATGACATAAAATTTTTCTAGAAAGTGAAAGCTAATGCTGAGTCTAAAAATTTCTCCTACTCCAATTCTGAACTTATATGCCAGCCACAGTTGCCAGTTTTCTCTAGATCAGGTTGGAAAGTTTTTACTCTCAGTGTCTTCATAACAGAAGACTACTTATGATTCATCACATAGGTAATATATGTTATCATTGTTTCATCTGACCATATCATACATCAGCTAAAACAGTAGGCAACATTACATACTAAATGATTTAAATGATAGTCGTTTTTTATGTTTTATGATTATGTTGTTTATGTTGGATAGTTTCCTTCTCTATGGTAATAATTTTCCTAGTTAGAAACAATGTCTTCAACTTTTATTTTTAAAAATTCAAATTTTCCATTAATAGTAGGTAAAATCCAATTGAAAAATCAAATAATTAATGCATAACCTTTATTTCATGTATATTTCTAAAGCAATATTAAGTACTGATAACTAGTGAACAACTAGGAGCTATGATATTAACATGGCCACAACTAGGCTGTTGATATCCTGCATGTTAATTTATTTGTAAAGCAGTAATTAAAACCTGCTAGTACTGTCAAACATTTTTATTTTTTTTCCTCCTGTGGTCATGGGGCAAACTACATTCTTGAGTTTGGTGATATGACTTCCCAAACAAAAGCTGGTTAAATAAAAATTTCTTTTAAATGAAAATTTTCTACTAAATATGCTGATGGAACAATGTAGGTAAAGCAGATTCTCACAAAGAGAGATAGACACTGCTCCATAACTTGTAATGAGAACTGTGTGGTTGCTATAAATTGAATCTGGGCCATGCGAACTTTTGTCTGACATTGAAAATAATCTGAAATTAAAAAGGAAAATAAAACCCTGCAATATCCCTACAAAATCATACATATCATAAATATATACTATAAGCCAATACATTGTCTAAGCAAATGTTGGCAATGATTTTAGCAGCACTTATTTATGGGCAGCATTTGTAGGTCATTTGGCAATAGCATTCTCTATAGATTTTCAGTGAGCTGCTCTTAGTAAATTGGACATCAGTGATTTTTATTTTGGAAAACTTCTTTATAATTCAATTATGCTTTAAACTATTAATTTATGACCCTAATTGTATAATTGATGGTAGTCAAAGCAGAGTATTGCCAGGAAACGTTATTTCTGATAATACAGTTGAGAAGATGTTCTGAAAAATTCTTGTTATGAAACATTACAGATTTGCTATTAAATAACGATTTACATCATTTTAAATATATGTCCCTGATGGAAACAAACTAAAGGGACTATTCAAAGCTAAAAATAAAACAGGCAAAATCAAGGAAGCAAAGTGACCTCTGATACTAATAAATGCCCTGAGAATCCAAAGACCTTAAAAATTTTAAGGCAGGCTTGAGAAGGCAGAGCCTTGGATAAACCAGGAATGAGGAGTTGAGTCTAAAATATCTACATATATTCTGTCCAAAAAGATTTACATACTCACTAAGATAAAGAACTAGAAAAATCAAATTCACTTCTTAAAAGATAATAGCAATGAAATGTCTCTGTTTGACCATGGTTTAGAGTGAAGTATTGGAAAAAACCCTCTCCAGAAAACTCACAAGTGTAATGAGCTCCTCAGAGAGTTCTGTGGCCACTAGTTACATCATTACATACCCTCCTAATAAAAGATGCATATTTCATTCTCTTCCATTAAAAACTTTAATGTACAATTTAAACTTTCTCCAAATAAATTTATATTTCCATATGCTGTCACCACTAAATTCTGCCCAAATTTGAAAAAGCAATAAATATTATGGGAATATTTCCAAAAAACTGTAAAAAAGAAAGCACTTCCCAACTTATTATTGTATAAGGTCTTAATATCAAAATCTAATACAGAACAGAAAGTAAAGTAATAATCCAATTCTTTCGATGAACATAAAAGCAAAATCCTAAGCAAAAATTTTTAGAAAATCAAATCCTACAACATATAAAAACAATAGAGAAACAAAAATACATTTTCTGTGTCTGTTATTTTGAACAAGATTTATGTAGGACTGCAATGGAAGATCAACTTTCCACTACATCATCAAAACAAAAAGTGAGGGAAAAAAAGTATGATCTTGACAGATGCAGAAAAATAATATAAATGTTTATATCTGTCCACTAATATACATCTTCTCAAACAAGAGGAGGGATACTCTATATTAACAAAGGCTATTTACAGACAAAGATACAATGTGTGGAGTAAAAGAAACACATTAATTAAATATATGGAATGCTTATCTTTTGAGATCATAGATTAAACCAAACTGCTATAACACTTTTGTTGTTATCATACTGAAACTCAAAACCACTGCATTATATCAAGAAAATATAAGGTCATTTTAAGTGTTATATAAGAAGGAAATATTAAAGATTTTATAGAAAAAAATAAACTTTTATTTTTCAAAATAATTCAATTACCTGCATAGAATACCAAAGGTTTTCTGAAAAACAGCAATACAAATAAACAACATATCAAAACTCAATGTACTTAGTTTAGGCCTGAAAGAAGAACCTCAATTACATTTTTATTATTTTGAGATATGTCTCATCAAAACCTAGTTTATTGAGATTTTTTAGCATAAAGGACTGTTGAATTTTGTCGAAGGCCTTCTCTGCATCTATTGAGATAATAATGTGGTTTCGTCTTTGGTTATGTGATGGATTACCTTTATAGATTTGCCTATGTTGAACCAGCCTTGCATCCCTGGAATGAAGCTGACTTGATCGTGATGGACAAGCTTTTTGATGGGTTGTTGGATTCAGTTTGCCAGTATTTTACTGAATATTTTCACATCAATGTTCATAATGGATATTGGCCTGCAATTTTCTTTTTTAGTTGTGTCTCTGCCTGGTTTTGGTATCAGGATGATGTGGGTCTCATAAAATGTGTTAGGGAGTATTCCCTCTTTTTTATTGTTTTTAATAGTTACAGAAGGAATGGTACCAGTTCCTTTTTGTATGTTTGGTAGAATTTGGCTGTGAACCCTTCTGGTCCTGGACGTTTTTTGGTTGGTAGGCTTAATTGCTGCCTCAACTTCAGACCTTGTTGTTGGTCTATTCAGGGATTCAAATTCTTCTTGGTTTAGTCTTGGGAGGGTGTAAGTGTCCATGAATTTATCCATTTCTTCGAAATTTGCTGGTTAATGTACATAGAGGTGTTTGTAGTAGGCTCTGATTTTAGTTCAAGGCTATAGTAATCAAAACAGCATGGTACTGGTACCAAACACCATAAGAACCCTAGAAGAAAAGTAGGGCAATACCATTCAGGGCATAGGCATAGTCAAGGACTTCATGATAAAACACCAAAAGCAATGGCAACAAAAATCAAAACAGACAAATGGAATCTAATTAAATTTACGAGCTTCTGCACAGCAAAAGACACTATTATCAGAGTGAACTGGCAACCAACAGAATTGGAAAAAAATTTTGCAATCTACCCATGTGACAAAGGGCTAATATCCAGAAACTATAAAGAACTTAAATGTACAAGATAAAAACAACACCATCAAAAAGTGGGCAAAGGATATGAACACACACTTTCAAAAGAAGACATTCATACAGCCAACAAACATATGAAAAAATTCTCATCATCACTGGTCATTAGAGTATGCAAATCAAAAGCACATTAAGACATCATCTCATGCCAGTTAGAATGGCATTCATTAAAAAATCAGTACGCAACAGACGCTGGAGAGGATGTGGAGAAACAAAAATACTCTTGGTGGGAGTGTAAATTGGTTTAACCATTGTGGAAGACAGTGTGGCAATTCCTCAAGGATCTGGAAACAGAAATATCATTTGACCCAGCAATCTCACTATTAGGAATATATTCAAAGGATTATAAATCATTCTACTATAAAAACACATGCACACGTATGTTCATTACAGTACTGTTTACAAGAGCAAAGACTTGGAACCAACCAAAAGGCCCATTACTGATAGACTGCATAAAGAAAATATGACACATATACACCATGGAATATTATGCAGCCATAAAAAAGGATGAGTTTATGTCCTTTGCAGGGGCATGGATGAAACTGGAAACCATCATTCTCAGCAAACTGACACAAGAACAGAAAACCACCCACTGCATGTTTTGACTCATAAGTGGGTGTTGAACAATGAGAATGCATGGACACAGGGAGTAGAACATCACACACTGGGGCCTGTTGGGGGTTGGGGAGACTAAGAGAGGAATAGCAGGGAGTGGGGTGATTGGGGAGGGATAACATTAGGAGAAATACTTCATGTAGGTGATGGGGGATGAATGCAGGAAACCACCATGGCATGTGTATACCTATGTAACAATCCTGCACAACCTGCACATGTATCCCAGAATTTAAAATATAATAATAATAATAATAATAATAATAGAATGATGTGCCCAGAAATAACTCCCAAACAAGGACAGGCCTTTTGAAAGGTACAAAGCAATTCCTGGAGTAAGGATAGTAGTTTTAACAAATGGTGCTATAGCCATTGGCTATTCATAAGGGAACTAAAAAGCCCCAACCCACATTAATATTAAATGAAATCAGTAATAGATTTAAATATTAAATATAAAATTTAATTATTAGACTTTTAGGATATAACATAAGAAAACACTTTTACAGTCTACACTTTATTAAAAGGTTTTTTTATATAATACCAGGAATGTGATTAATTAATAAAAAAAGATAAATTGACTTCATCAAAATTAAAATTCTTGTGTGTGTGCATTATTTTTAAAAGATAATGAAAAGACAAGTTACAGACAGGTGTAGAGTGCAGCCCTGCTGGGTCTAGAGGGTATTCTCTACGGGTGCCGAGATGAGAGACTGTAATAATAAAGACACAATACACTGAAATCAAGAGAAAAAGAGTTGAGCTTAGGGGACCACTACCAACAGTATGCAGAGACCGGAAGAGTGGCCTTGACACTCTGACTTTTATTGGGTACAAAACAGGGGGGCAGGGTAAGTAGGGTGAGTCCTCCACAGTTATTGATAGGGTGAAGCAAATCACATGTCTAAGTAACGGGGCCCAGGGCTTTCAAGTAGCTGAAGCAGGGGGCAGCAAGATGCATCAGCACTTTATGTTATGCCTATCGGGTAAGAACAAAGGCTTCAAGAATTATGGTACTTCTTGCTATCTCCAAAAGAGAAACCAGGTGCAGAAGTAGGGAGTGAAAGCAGACACAGATTGTAACCAGCATAACACCACACCACATAGAGACAATTAAGCCCCCTGGCAGCTGCAGGTTGTGACTGATATCAGTCCTTCCACAAGAGTGTGGAGGAGTGGAGTGCTCTCCAACTCACCCAAGGACAGGGATGCTCCCTTCCAAGGTCTGCTGAGTAGCCGCTGCTTCTTCAAGGACTGGTGCTACCGCAGAGATTTTAGATGCCCTCCAGCAGCCCTTCTGTGGGTGTGATAGAGGGCTTGGTTTTGTCATTCAACAGGTTGTCCTTGCTGATTGCCATGAGTCCATGTCCCACAGGTATTAATGCTCTTGCCTCGTGGCCACATTCCATAGTGTCCCCTATCAGACCCTGATCACAGCAACCCGAAGTTCCTAATCATGCATTAAGTACAAGAAAGCTTTAATTAAACCTTAATGTTCAATAAGATTAATATCTAATCACTCATGCTACTTTTTCCTAACTATATTCTTCTTTCTATATTCTATTTATTAAACAGGAACTGGCCAAGGCTTCAGTCTCCTGCTTCAGAATTTAGGAGACTTTCCACCCATAACAAGGAAAAAGTATTTTCAAAGCACATATCTGAAAAAGGACTTATATCTGGAATATGTAAAAAAACTCTCAAAATGCAACAGTATAAAATCTCAAAAGATACATAGAGACAATTCACTGAAAACCACATTTTCGTGATAAATAAGCACATCAAAAGATTTCCAGCATCGCTGGCCATTAGGGAAATGCAATAAGACAACAAAGTAATGTTAGTACACACCTATTACAACAGCAGAAAAATTAAAAAAAAAAATTGAAGTGACAATACCAAATGTTGGTGAGGACACAAAGAAACTGAATCTTTCATATATTGCTGGTAGAAATGTAATATGGAGCAGCCACTTTTAGAAGTATCTTAAAAAGTGGTTTGGAAATCTCATAAAAAACTAAGCATATGCTTATCATATGATCCAGCAATTGCACTCCTAGCCAGGGAGCTGAAAATATATGTCTATGCAAATATCTCTACACAAATATTTATAGCAGCTTTATTTATAATAGCCCAAAACTGGAAACAACCAACGTGCTCCCTTATGGACGAGTGGTTAAATAAACTTGGTACATCCATGTAATATAATATGATTTAGCAACAAATAGGAGTGGACTACTGATACAATCAACAGTGTGAATGAATCTCGAGGCCATCATGCTGACTGAAAACAGCTAATCTTAAAAGGTCACATAGTATGTCAAACTTTTTATGTAACAATAAAAAAGTGACCAAATTATAGAAAAGCAAACAAATTCGTGGTTGCTGAAAGGTAGAGTTAGGGCCTATGAGAAAATAGTGAACAGGTATGTAAAGGAATAGCACCAGCGAGACATGTGTGATGATAGAATAGTTCTATGGCTTGATTGTGATGATGTTTACACCAACCTACACATGTGATGCATGATGCAGAACTACACTCATACATTGTACCAATGTTTGATGATAGTTATTGCTGATTTCATTATTTTTGTATACTTGATATGCCATCTATACATTATTTTGTTTGCCTTCCAAACTACAACATGGTTGAATAAACATTGTTGATACAATTTATGGAAATGTAATTTAGGTTACTACTTTTACAATTCTATAGTTACCACTGCTGTTGGACCAAAGGCCTGGTAAAAAAATAATAATAATAAGGTGAAGAGGTACACAATTATGATGTATGAAGGACCTCCTTACCTGGTAGGAGGTGGGCTGTTGATTGCTGACATGGTCTTCTGCAAGTCTACTGTAACAGTAAGGCCTCAACTCCTTCATTATATTGAGCATTCTTTGCTATCTGAACTGATTCTATTCAAGTGTGGGCAGGTTTATATAAGAATGGCAGGCTGGGCACGGTGGCTGGCCGGGCGCAGTGGCTCATGCCTATAATCCCAGCACTTTGGGAGGCCGAAGCGGGCTGATCACAAGGTCTAGAGATCAAGACCATCATGATCAACATGGTGAAACCCTGTCTCTACTAAAAAATACAAAAATTAGCTGGGCATGGTGGTATTCACCTGTAGTCCCATGTACTCAGGAGGCTGAGGCAGGAGAATCACTTGAACCCGGGAGGCCTGGCTAATTTTTGTATTTTTAGAAGAGACAGGGTTTCAGCATGTTGGTCAGGCTGGTCTCAAGCTCCTGAATTCAGGTGATCCACCGCCTTGGCCTCCCAAAGTGCTGGGATGACAGGCTTGAGCCACCATGCCCGGCCAGCTTCTATAACTTTACAGGTAAAAACGTTAGCTGCTTTTTTGTGTAATAAACATGTCATGGTGCATTTTAAAATATAACATGTCAAAATGTTTATGGATGCAAATAAATTATTAATATAATTTTTATACTCATTAAATATTATGGCTACTTTATACCTAGAATAGTCTGGAATATTTCCCTTTAGATAATCAATCTGTGGTTTTGATAATTATTTTAAAACGTTTTCAAAAACCTCTGAACCTGTAAAAGAATGATTTTCAAATTGGAAGGTGCACGAGGTAGCAGAAATATTGAGGAAGAGATATCAGCAGTCTTAATTCAGAGTCTCTCGCTGTGATTGGCTATTTGACCTCAGGCAATTTACTTGCTTACACTGAGTTATCATTTTTCTAAATAAAGAACTGGTATTTGGAAATTACACCTAATTACCCTAAGAGAAATTTTTCACAATAAAAAGACACACTGAAAAGCTTAAAAAGGGAAATAATTCGCACAGGTTAAATCAACTGAAGGTTCGCTGTCATTTGTTTGATATTGAAATAGCAGCACAAGATAAAAAAATGAATATCAAAATACAAAGAAAAATTTAATATTCATAATTTGAGTTATCCTTTTGAATTTTGTTAATTCAAAAGGACTAATTACAATGATATCTTGATTATTTTGTAAATTTTACAATGAAGCTCAGCTTGCTCCCGTATCAGTTGCTATTTATGGTGCAAGACAAAAGTGTGAAATATTATTTTACAGGTGAAGAGAGGAGCACTTTAGTGTGGTTCCATGATATTACATTCTTATTGCTGAAAGCCTTAATGACTATTTAATGATGTTAAATTGATAACTTCTTAGATATCAACTTGAATTGGTATTTTATTCCTTTATAAAAAGGAAATAAAGTATAATTTTAAAATCTTATTTTGCTTTGAAATCTAACACACTCATTGAAATCTAACACACTCACACAGCAGAACAAAATGGATTTATCAGTGACATGCATTATTCAGCTATGGAAAAATCACCAACAATCATCTCAAGGTAAGCTTCATAGGTCATTGAAGTTAACCCTTTGAAAAGTTTAGTAAACAGTATTAACTAGCTAACCCAAAATATACTGTCTTTTTTGGTTTCTTTCTTCTGCAATATATGACTCATTCATTATAACATTATCTTATCATGGCAATAATTTTTTATGCATGCCTCTTAGTCATATTCCTGGTACTGTTTAAAATTAATAATTTTCTTTCTTGTCTATAGAATATTCAGTTGTTCATTGTTCATTTAAAATTTAATTTCATTTTTCTCTAGAACAACAGAAAACCTGTTTTGGGAAAATAGATATTTCTTATTGCATTTGATTTGGCTTCAGAATTAAAGAATGTATTATAATCAAAGTGATTTCAAAGGCTAAGTAGGTATTATGGAAAGTGATCTTGACAGCTTACTAGGAACAAGTGTTCTCAATGAACTAAAGATGAAGAGGATAGATGGTCCCATAGCAGCACAGTCTGATAATTTTTAACTGACTTTGTGAGTAATCTATTCTGAACCACATATAAAAGAAAAAAAGGAAGCTTTTGGTTCTGTATCTTTGTCATTCCTTGGTTAATGTTTTTTTACAGAGAGAAAATGCAGATCAAAGTTACATAGTTTTATTTTTTGTATTACAGCTGTATTTAAATTAATTTTTAAATATCTTCACACACCTGTAAAGCCATAGAAAAATATTATGGTTAGATGGATAATGGGTAAATGAGATCATTATAAATTCTTTTAATAATGAACCAACACTGCCATCTATCTCTTCCCATACAAGTACATTACACCAAGAATTAATGTAGAATATAATGAGAAATGAGGATATATACCTTTGTGTCATTTAATATAGCTGAAATGTCACAAATTTAATAGGGTAATGTTACACTTTAGAATGCATTAAGTTATATACACACATATTTATAACATTAAATTGATTATACATATTATCTTTTAGGAGATAACTTCCATTTATCAGAATTTATATCCTTTCTACAAAATTTTATATCCTTTATATAAGCTGTGAGTGTAGGGTCGTACTAAGTGTTGGATGCCTGAATCCTGAGTAGAAACTATGGATGTTGCATGTAAATGGTATTTGGCTAAAAAATTAAACAAAACAAACTGCATATACATAATTCATGCAACTGTACTGAGAATTCCCATGCTTAGTTTTATGTAAAACTAACTGGAAGGAAAGAAAGTGAAAAAAAGCACTCCAAAATGCTTCTTCCAAGAAGATATTTTTGCAGAAATTCTTTAACTTGCATTATTGCTCTGGACTTCATTTTGCCTCTATTTTAATCTATCAGAAGCAAGTGACTGCATTTAAAATGAATCTGGTTTTCAGAGATCTTGTTTCTCCCTGGATCCATTCATAATAAGGTCATAGATGCAAGAAAATAATTGAATGACATTCTGAATATGTTAAAAAACAACAACAACAAAAAAGCAATGGAACAATCAATACCAAATTCTATACCAGCAAAATCCTTCTTCAAAAAAAGAAAGTGAATTTGAGACATTTTTGAAAAACATGGTGGCTCACACCTATAATCCTATGGGGAGCATTCCCATGTGAGGCCCCTCGGAATTGGGCCTTATCATATGGTAAGCTTGAGCCCGGACACAGTTTCCTGTTGGAAGCAGTCGAGCTATGGGAAAGTAGGAACTGCAGATAAAGGAATTATAAAAAGAACCTTGTGAGACTGTGATGTGACCTGCATGTGGTCTGACAGGACAATGTGTCCAGTTTTTGTATCTGATTTATGACTTTTTTTACCCGCTATTGGGTCCTGTGCCCGTTCTTGTGACTGTGCAAATATAATAGGTTTCTGCCTCTCTGGTGCCTTGCAAAAGTCAGTAACTTTTAACTATAGGTTTCCCCACCCAGACACTAAGACCCACCTGTGTGACTTGATTGTACCTGATTATGTATTTGATTTTACTATTGCTCTTATGTGCTGCTTTCATGTATAAGATTAATGGTATCTGCTGCCTGAGCTTGTATCCCAAGGACTTTCCGTTCCCTTTCATGTATAAGACAATGGTATTTGTTTCTGTAATTACTATGGTATTTGTTTCTATAATTACTGTAGGCAAAAGATATATATATTAACTATGTGCACAATAAAGTTGCTGTTTAGGCATTACTGTTTAAGCATTGCTTACTCAGTCCTCCAGACCCCGCTTGTCTGTCTTCTCTTTTTTCCGTGCAATCCCCTATTCAGGTTGGGACCCCCTTGCTGGCCAAGAGTCCTCGGCAGACGTGCTGGCCTCTCGGGAAACCAGATAACCCC
>CAUYQU010055676.1:0-44775 GCA_963574635.1 Cheracebus regulus
CGTGGGATTTTTTTTTTGACTCCACCACCACACTTTTTTTTTTTTTTTTTTTTTTTTTTTTTTTTTTTTTTGAGACAGGGTCTTACTTTTTTGCTGAGGCTGGAGTGCTGTGTCACAATCAAGGCGTGCTGCAGTCTCGACCTCCCGGGCTGAAGCAATCCTCCCACCTCAACCACCCAAGTAGCTGGAACTACAGGTGTGCACCACCCAGCTAATTTTTTTTCTTTTTCTTTTTGGTAGCAATGGGGTCTTTCTGTGTTGCTTAGGCTGATCTCAAACTCCTGGGCTCAAGTGATCCTCCCACCTTACTCACCCAACTAGCTGGAACTACAGGTGTGCACCATCACACCGGCTAATTTTTTTTTTTTTTTTTTTTTTTTTTTTTAGTAGAGATGGGGTTTTTCTGTGTTGCCTAGTCTGATCTCAAACTCCTGGGCTCAGGTGATTCTCCCACCTTGGCCCCGGAGTGCCAGGATAACAGGAATGAGAAACTATGCCTGGGCCCAAACTCTGTACTTCTAGGTATTGTGAAGCCTCCGACATGGTCTGTTCTGATTCTGTCACCTTTCTCGTCTGTGGCATACCTTGCTTTTGGAGGACCTTGTCTCCATGTTTCCATTACTGATGGGGGGACCAATACAGGGCTTTGCTTTCCAGTGTCATTACTATGCCAGCAGGCTAGCCCCGAACCCCATATGGTAAGACCCCTTATGTGAGAGTTTTACACCCACCTGATCTTATTCCTCTTTCCAGATAAGCACCACACACTGACCCATCTAGGCTCAGGGTAAGCTAGCTCTTGGTCATTTTGGCCAGGTATTTATTATGTGACATTCTCTTTTTATCCTTTTCAGTTCAAGAAACGTGGCTATACCAACTTGCCACAGTGCCCATCCCACTTTCTAGAAGACTTTGATATCTAACTCAGAGAGAAACTCCTGCTAGGAATTTATATTGTGTGCAGCTGATTCAGGCAGTAACTTCCACTCAGCGAGGGGGTCCATTTTTAAAAAGTTACTTCTCTTCCTTTTATGCCCAGTATGGTTCTTAAAATCGATCAGACCTATCTTTCACCCGCACTACTTGGTTCTTTTAAACCACAGTATTTCTGCTGCTTCTAGTTAGAAAACTTTAACACAAGATCGATATGATTTGCGTTCTGGATTGTTGTATGCTACTAGGACGGAAGAAAGAGAAGGAAAAATGGATGAATCAATAAACTATATGACCCTGGCACCTAGATCAGCTCAGAAACTGAAGGAAATACCCCTTCCTGCCCTCTCTTTGAGTAGTGCTATAGATTCTGAGTTAGTAGTTCCGCGTGGAACCTGAGGCCATGGTCCTAATGAGCTGCCGGTGTTCCTCTGCTGCCCGCCCCCCCGACCACCACACCAAATCAACGAGAAGGCTCGAAATGAAATCTGAGAAATCAGCCTCTTGCTTCCAATTTTAAACATGCAATTGATTCTTGTAATTTTTCATTCTTGTCGAAACGCATACCAGTAAGTTTGTAACCACTATTGGGATGCTTAAAAGAATTTAAAATTTGTTATATTTGTCATTTTAATTTATTTAACTTTTAGGATTTGTTCAGAACTTGGAAAGATTTTGCTTATTAAGCCCATACATTTACCCACTCAGGTCTATGAGACAGGGTACTTTGATTTATAAATGAAAATTAAGGGAATTTAACTAAGTTTTAAAATGAGATTGGTTGTTTTAAGGGGAATTTACTTTGTGTAACTTGAGTAGATGAAAACACTAATCCAGGTTCCCGGCAAAAACCTGTCCTGTTTTACATAACATTTACTAGTTTTAGAAATAAGATGAGAAGGTTTGCAAATTGAACCTAAAGACTTAAGGCAAATTATGTATCTTTTCATACCTTAATAAAGAAAAATAAATTTGAAACACAAAAACCCTAAATGGCCCTTTGCATGTAAAAAGAAGTCTGTGCATAATATTTACCTTGACCGCACTAGCAATTCCGCAACTCTGACGCGTGTCTTTGAAAATGTCTGATTTCCTCGGCGTTGCCTGGCCTCCTGTCTGGATTGTTCAGCCCTGGGGGGACCTCTGGGAACACTTTTCTACTCCTTCAGGGCATGGAGCTCGCGCCTCGGTAGGTGGGCTTCCGCACAGATCCTTTCTACTGGTAGATGTGAACTCCTCCCCCAGCCAGTGTCTCGCTCCTCCTCTTCCCTTCTTGTCTCCTCCTTACCCCCCCGCCCCCCAATTCCCTGTCCTCACATTTCCCCTCGTAACTCCTCAGTCCTTTAAATCTCTCATACCTTTCTCCTGCCTCCCACCACGCCCCATGCAGGCAGCTCCTTCCTTCTGTCCTCAGTTCTTGGGTTCAGGTTCAGCTCCATCTGGTTTGCCATGGTGGAGACAGCAAGAGATTTAAATTCATGAGGTTTTAAGAATGGGATTAAGACAGGCAAAACATCTAAAAGACAAATAAGAATTTAAGTAAATCCCTTATCAAACTAAAAACACTCTTCGACTCTTTTTTGTGAATTAAGTTGCGTTACAAAAACAATCTTCTTTCGATCGTAACTTGAATATTGGCCTAGCCTCCAAATAGAGGGGCAGAACTACAGTCCTTGGGAAACAGATGGGGTGAGGTATGCAATCCTGCAGCCTCTGCGGAGAACACTTCTGACATTCCAAGAGAGTAAATCAGAGTTTTCCTTGCCTTGTATTTCCGCACGTCAGTTCCTTCATTCTCCAACCTGTCCCTCACTGCCTCCCAAGAAAACGAGCCCTCTGCTAAGCCCTACCCAAAGCCAACCAAGACATTTTCTCCTTCTTACTTTTCTGTCTCCTCCTCCTTGCAACCATAGTAGAGGCCCATCTCATCTCCAGGTGACTGTACTCTGGAATCAGCGAGCTCGCTGGAGCCGGAGATCTGGGATGCTCATTAAGTGGAGGCCCTTCTTCCCACCTCCTCCTGCACTTAACTCCCTGGTTTCCTGGTTTGCCTTTCAATTTCCTGGCAAAATCAGACCCCTGTCCTGGACTTCACAATGATTAGCAGCTTGCTTGGTCCTTTGAAAGGCCCAGCCCCAGGTTAATAAACCACAACTTAGAAATTCCAACAGTTGGATACTCCATATCTGCTTCCAGCCAATTAACCTATTAGATTGGAGACATACGATCTGCTTACATGGTAAATGGAGATTCCTGGTCTTGTGTTCCTAGCACCTGGAGGTTACCTCCAGTCCCTCATCTGGGATTGATACCCAGTCCCTCAACTCCCTGGACTTTATTATTTCAACTGCTGGTTTTACCCTTGGGAGTAAGTCCTGCCACCTGGTTAGTTTCCCCAGCTCTTGACCCTTCCATTCCCCACTGTCATGACTCTTCCTAAGGCCCTGCTTGGGCTCCAAGTGTGCAGAGAGCCCACATGAGTTATTGCCTTGCATATCCGCAGTTCAATTGTAATTGATGTTCATAGGCATGTCCCTAAGTTACCATTGGAGCTAAAGGTGCCTTCTAAATCATCAAGGAAAGAATAAATTATGCTCAGTAAGGTTTTATTATTCTCATATTTTCATTCTTTAAAACCTGGTAATCCACTAAGGAAATATGGCTAACTCTGGTATTAATCAGATCCATCCACAGCCCAGTTCTGAGTAGCTTAAGATTTAATGCCTTAGGAAAGATCTAGATGATTGAATATTTCATTCATATCCAGATATTTGATGTCATGCACACAGATTTCAGACAGTTTAGTATAAAAAGAAGGTAATTTCTAGCAGATGAGCCCACAGTTCCCTGGCTTCTCAGGCCAACAGTCTCTACGACCTGCTAATTCTTTTGTTGTAGTCACATATGACCTTCTGGGTGAATTCCCTTCATTCTTTGAAGAATTTAGCACCTGGTTCACCATCTTTCCCTCACATGTTACTCCTTGATAATTTTTAAGGAGAAACTGTTGACACTGTGGCAGCCAGACATACTCCCTGTGTTACTGGACATGGTACAGGTAGTGGGGCTGTATGACTCATTCCAGACAATGATATGGTGAGCAGAGAAGTAACAAGTATCATTTTTGAGGCAAAGTATTTAACGTCCATGAGCCATCTCCACTCTCTTGATTCCCTTTCAACAGTGACTACAGATGCCACATGTTGAGATGCAGAGCCCAAAACTGACTCCCTAAGTCACTCAGTGGAGAGACTAGCCTTGGAGAGTTGCTGAGCTTCCACTTTGCATGCATTGGAAATGTGGGGGTTTGCTACCACTGAAGCATTGAGGTTGTCACTGCAGTATAGCATCACCTCTCTGAGCACATACGTGTAGTTGATCCTTTTAATACCATGGACTGCTAGTTCCTTGACTCCTCCTTCAGTGATTTTTGTCTTTCAGTTTACCGTATCCATCCATTCCCTTGCTTGTATATTGGACCTGACATAACTGGACCCCTTGTGTAAACTAAATCTTGAGTTGCCCTCTTTTCAAATACCATCCCCTATATTTTCAATTCATTTCTGTGGGTATCTCAGCCCTAACAATTCTGCAAACCCTAGTTTTTGCTCTGCTTCAAAACACACCTCCTTATTTCTCTCTGTACACTGCTTAGATTCCATAGTTTAACACTCTAACCACTCTCGTGCACACAACCTCAATTACTTTGCTCTCTCTCTCTTCTTGGCAGAATTCTAATCTATGTGAAATCTGACGTTCTTGAAACACACTCACATTTGTGAGCAGGCAAGTGGATATTGCTGGAGAAAAACATAAATCCCCTGACTGGATCCTACTTATCTAGTTATTCCCATAATATCCCTCCCAAGCCTTTCACTCTTTCACTGTCTTGGATGAGTATTTCATATCTTCTCTCCTCTCAATTTCCCATCACTTTCTCTTCCATTGCATTCTCAGCTGACAACTTTTTATTATACTGAGAAAGTATCAGCAATCTGAAAACTACTCCCACACACTTTCCCTACCAAATCTACTAACCTACCGGCATCTTGGCCCCTCTGTTCTACTGTCCTGCCTGCTACTTCAGATGAACTGTCCTTGCTCCTAAGGACTATTCTGTCATGTGTGCACTGGATCTTGTTCTCTATGCCTACTCAAAGTTGTTCATCCTGCAATTGGCCCCTCTTTCCCTTGCATTATAAATTTCCCCTTCTTTACGGAATCATCTTATTAGCATCAAAACATGCTCTTATATCTCCTGTCTTGGAAAGACAGAAAAACTTCATACACCATACATCTGCTTATAGCTCCCTCCCCATTTCTCTGCTCCCCTTTATAGTTAAGCTCACATAATTGGCAGCCTGAGTGTCCTCTCTTCCCGTCTTCTCCTGATTAAAGTTGTATTCATATCACTCTTATGAATTAGTGCCTGTCAAGATCTCCAGCTCCCACATAGCCAAATCCAAAAATCAATTCTCTCTTTTCATCTTACTCCATCTTTTGACGTAGTTGACCTCTTCAAACAAATTGAAATGCTTTCTTCACTTGGATTTTAAGCTATTATTCTCCCTTGGTTCCTTCTACCTCCCTGTCATTTCCTTCTCAGTTTCTTACGCTTCTCATCTCTTAGAACTCTTATCATGCTGGCATGACACAGGCCTGGATTTTCATGACTTTTATCTGCCCTGATTCCCTGGCCTCTCTCTTTTGATTCGCTGGCTTTAAATATCTATGTGCTGACTACTTCCAAATATGCTGCCACCCGAGACTTGATATTCAAACTCTATAGTAAACTCAGTTGTAAAGAGCACAAAGTACTTCTGGACATTTTGTTTTTGCTTTTCATTCTGTAAATTGACATTGCAAGAAGACAACTTTTGCCGTACAAACTGTAAAGTGCATCCCTACAATGTTTTAGCAATTCTATTTGAGTTTTTAAGGTATTTGAATAATCTGAGAGATGAGAAGAGCTCAATTATACTCATAATTAATAATTCTAAAAGCATTAAGACTGAACTTAGTTGAGTTTGTTTTACATTTTCCTTCAGAGCCTAATTAGCATCAAGTCCACTTTTTCTGGTGTTGCTTTCTGTGCTAAATGTCTTGATATGGTCTGCCTCTGTGTCTCCCACCAAATCTCACCTTGAATTATAATCCAAACTATAATCCCCACGTGTTGGGGGAGGGACCTCATGGGAGGTGACTGGATCATGGGGACAGTTCCCCAATGCTGTTCTCATGGTAGTGAGTTCTCATGAGATCTGATGGTTTAATAAGGGGCTCTTCTCCTCGTGCTCTGGACTTCTCTCTCCGGCCACCTTGTGAAGAAGGACATATTTGCTTCCCCTTCTACCGTGATTGTAACTTTCCTGAGTCCTCCCCGGCTATGTGAAATGGAGTCAATTAAACCTCTTTTCTTCATAAATTACCCCATCTTGAGTATTTCTTTATAATAGTGTGAAAACTGACTAACACATGTCTTTTCATTTTTCTGTCTGAACATAGACATGGTCCACCCTCTTCTTTCCCTTTTTGCCAGGCTTTTCCACCGCTCTGTGGAAATCCAGAGTATAAGATACAAGAGTCAGTAGTTTTGAGACACATTACAATTTAAATAATTAAATTATCACTTAAACAATTAAGGCAGAGTATAGTAGATTAGGATTAAAACCTGGACTCCTATGTATAACCTTAAAAACTTATTTTGGACCCTGTTGTCCAATGGTATTTTAACCTTTATTTATTGACTTCCCATTGAAAAACTTGTGTGCACAGAGAAAATTATTCAAAACTACAATGGCCCCGAACATCAGAGAATATGGTCATTAGTTGTCCAGAATGCTGGAGGTATTTTACTGACCAAGTTTGGATCAGGCTTTTATATTAGGCGAAATAGGAAGAGCACTGGACTTGGGTTCATGGTACCTGCCACAAACTAGTGGCTTTAAATGAGTTGCTTTTCTGTAGACATTAGCTGCCTCATCTAAAAAGTAATGACATTGAAGTTGGGCGTTTGTAGTGTCCTTTTAGGTACTTACATGCTATAATCTGTTTTGTTTTGTTTTTGTATTTTTACAAAAAAGGATGAGATTGAATGAAAATTTATGCCTTTCTTTTTTTGTGTGCATTATGTAATACACTTTGCAGACTTGTGCATGTGACTTCTCCTATTTCTTATAGAAAGCAAATCTGTTGTTGTATTCTCTGAAATGGAGTCAGTGTTTTCTCTGTCTGGTATTCCTTCAGCTTTACTAGGACATGCAACCCCCATTTTGGGGAAATGCTCCTCCTGGCTTCCCACCTATGTAATTCTCCCAGTTCTTCCATGTTCTTAAATAATTCATCTCCCCTTTCATCATGAGTATGAGTTAAGCTGATCCAACCCTAGGAGACTTTTCTTCTGATTCTATATGATTCCTCCCAGAGTCAGGCATGGAACCAAGCCGGGTCCATCAAAATTTTCCCAATCATTGTTTAACCTGGAGAAACGGAAAGAAATGATATTTCCTCATTTATTATGAAGCTGGAAAACAGGAAACAGGTGGCTTCATCTTCTTTTGTTCCCTGCTATCGGGAGAAAGCTGGTTAGAGAACATAATGCCACAGAGTGAGAGGCTGAAGCAAGAGATGCAGGAGAGATGGGCTTGGTGGCATCTGAGAGTCTGTGGCCCGATGAACTGCTCTACTTCCTGTAGTTATGTGACACTTCTGATAAATTCCAATTTTTGCTTAAGGTAGTTTGAGGTTAGGTTTCTGTCAGTTGCAATCAAGATTCATTAATGACTTATTTTCATACCCCCTCAGATACGAAAATTTTTGATAAAAGAGGTAGGCATTCCCCCCCGCCCCCCTTTTTTCTCTCTTTTTTTTTTTGTTGTTGTACTTTAGGTTCTGGGGTGCATGTGCAGAACATGCAGGATTGTTGCATAGGTACACAGGGCAATGTGGTTTGCTGCCTCCATCCCCTTGTCACCTTCATCTGGCATTTCTCCCCATGTTATCCCTCCCTGACCTCTCCACCCCTCCCGCTGTCCCTCCCTTATGCCCCCAACAGACCCTAGTGTGTGATGATCTCCTCCCTGTGTCCATGTGTTAACACCCGCCTTTGAGTGAGAGCATACGGTGTTTGATTTTCTGTTCTTGTGTCAGTTTGCTGACAATGATGGTTTCCAGATTCATCCATGTCCCTACAAAGGACACGAACTCATCATTTTTTATGGCTGCATAGTATTCCCTGGTGTATATGTGCCACATTTTCCTTGTCCAGTCTATCATCGATGGGCACTTGGGTTGCTTCCAGGTCTTTGCTAGTGTAAACAGTGCTGCTATGAACATACATGTGCATGTGTCTTTATAATAGAATGACTTATTCTATTATAAAGAATTACTGGTATATACCCAGTGACAGAATTGCTGGGTCAAATGGAATTTCTATTTTGAGGTCCTTGAGGAATCGCCACACTGTCTTCCACAATGGTTGAACTAGTTTATACTCCCACCAACAGTGTAAAAGTGTTCCTATTTCTCCACAACCTCTCCAGCATCTGTTGTCTCCAGATTTTTTAATGTTCACCATTCTAGCTGGCGTGAGGTGGTATCTCAATGTGGTTTTGATTTGCATTTCTCTAATAATCAGTGATGATGAGCATTTTTCATATGTTTGTTGGCCTCATATATGTCTTTTTTTGGAAAGTGTCTGTTCATATCCTTCTCCCACTTTTGGATGGGTTTGTTTTTTTCTTGTAAATCTATTTTAGTTTTTTGTCCTGGGTCCAGCTGCGCTTGCTGTGAAACTCTCAATCCAGAGCGTTTCAGATTGCTTGTTTTGTGGGGGTGGTACCTGCGGAGCCAGATCACCTGGCTCCCTGTCTCAGACCCCTCCCTTTCAGTTGAATGGGCGGCTCTGTCTCTTAGGCATTCCAGGTGCCAGTCGAAACGGCCACCCAGACTTGTGTGAATTTGTGTGTGCTGACCTGGCACTGGCTGAAACTGCCATGCTGAAAACTTGTGGCGCTTTTTGGCCCAGGAATCTCCTGGTCTGTGGGCAGTGAAAACTTTTTTGGAAATGCGGTGAGCACTCACACTCTGTGCTGTTCTCGCTGGGAACTGCACTCTTTAGCCCGTCCTATTCAGCCATCTTGGACCTCTCCTAAACAAATATTTCTTAGTAGCTCTCATTATTATGTGCTAGACCCACTGCTATAGGATAATAACAGGGGAAAATATGGTGGAATTGTTTATGCTTTGAGGAGGATCATTCATGCCAGTTTGGAGAGTTTGTACTTTTTCTACCAGACAACAAGAAAATAGAAAATTTTAGTACAAGAGGGCAATATGTGCAGAATTGGAAAATAGAAATGTTAATCTAGTTTTGGAGGTTGTGGGAGTGTGAGACTGGTAGAGAAAAAATAAGAGATCCAGAAACAAGCTGAAATAATATTATGATACTCTAAGAGAAAATCAAAAAAGGCTCTGCCAAGATGAAGGAAGTAAAGAACATGTGGATACGGAAATATCAATAGGCCTGGGCTATATGGCGGGAATGATACAGACAGAAAGTCAAACAGAGAATCACAAACCTGAGACCAGGTAATAAACAAATGATGGGAAAGCCAGAGAGAAGAGACGATGAGGTAAATTGTTCTTTCCAAATGCATATAAACTTTGTTTTCCTGTATTTTATTGAATTTGGACCAGAAAAAAAAATCATCAAAAATTATTTAACCAAACCAGAGAAATGATTATATTCAAAAACCTCTGCAAGATTATAGAAGAGAGAAGAACTAAAGAATTTATACTTCCTAATAATAATAAGTTACAAATCACTTGTCTCTTTTAACACTTAGACATACTTTGTAAAGCAGGGTGGATGAATAAAAATAAAAGCAATTTATTTCTTTACAGAGCCAACCCTAAACAAAATATGAATAATACTCCCCTTACATTTGTCTGCTTTCTCCAAGACTGTCTCATTTCTTTCTTCTGAACCCATCCATTCTTGCTTATTTCTTGTCTCCTGAATCCATCCTTGCTTACTGTTCCTTCATTACCTCGCTATCAGCAGATGGTCAGTTAATCACTAACTAACTAACTAACTGAGTCTAGCTCTGTCGCCCAGGCTGGAGTGCAGTGGTGTGATCTTGGCTCACTGCACACTGCAACCTCCGCCTCCCGGGTTCAAGCAATTCTCCTGCCTCAGCTTCCCAAATAGCTGGGATTATAAGTGCCCACCACCATGCTCAGCTAATTTTTTTGTATTTTTAGTAGAGATGGGGTTTCACTGTGTTGGCAAGGCTGGTCTCGAACTCCTGACCTCGTGATCCACCCACCTCGGCCTACCAAAGTGCTGGGATTAGAAACGTGAGCCACTGCGCCCAGCCTTAAAAGTAAATTCACACTTATGGCCCACTGAAACTGAAAAGCTTTCTAATTGCTTGACCATAAAACCCTAATAGTGAAGTGACTCCTCTTCAACATCTTTCCAGAATGCCCAGAGGCAGTCAGATATAACTCTTTTTATTAGACATCTTCTGCAATGATTATCATTTTCTTGGATAGTAAAGACAGAAAAGACAAATGAAGTCATGAAAGACATTTAGAAAGCAATGCATGACACACATTTTAAAGACACATGGACCATTGCATGCCACACCAGCATGATGGGGACCAGGTGAGACTAATCAGGAGTGGCTTCTTTGAGGATGGCTCTATATGAATTGGCACTGAGGAGTCTTATTCAACTCAACTGTCAAAAATAACTCTGATTGTAAGACTTATTTAATTGCACTAAGTCAAAAAGGTAATGTATTTTGGATAAAAAAAAAAAAACAAAGCAAGAATACTGTGTTTTTAAGGCACAGTCTAGTTAGCATATTGCATCTAAAAAGAATCTCCAAATGCAGTTTATGTTTATGCTGACAGAGAGAACAGAATATGTTCACCTTGGGACATTAACTGCAGAACAGTTTAGCCATAATGCTAATAAAAACCACTAAGGCCTAAAACTTGTAAGCCAGCCCAGGACCCTGCTATTGGTCGTTTAACAAATGCATAGTTAATCATCGCTGTATTCAGGCACTGTTGCAGGTGCTTAGTTTACATCAATGAGCTGACGAAGACACCTGATCTCATGGTATTTACATTCTAGCTGGGAGAAGACAGGCAACCCACAATAAACATTATTACTAGTTTGTTGTATAGTATGTTAGCAGATGAATCACACTATAGAAAATAAGACAGTACGATAAGGAGCTTTGGGCATACAGGTGGAGAAAGAAGAGATTTCAAAAGATAGATTAGAACCTGCTGAGAACAGTAGCAGCTGTCTCCATTAAATCATGCACACCTGTGCTCTCTTGCGTCCCAGATCCAAGTTTTGTTCTAAGCTGCCAGATTTGTCTTCCACACAATTTCAAAAACATTTCTTTCTCTGAGATTCTGAGATTGAAATGTGTTACTCAAACATATCCATACATGAATATTGTGAACATTCTGTCTCTCCTCAGTTGGATTTAAGATTTTATAAATTATTCTGGGAAGAATGCCCCAAATTAAGTACTCTTCTATGCAGTGAATTTTGAAAATCTTCTGTTGCCTGAAGCATTAATCTCCAAACTATTTTGATTTTACAGCACCCTATCGGTGCCCAAATTTATATAATTTTAAAATTTCATCCACGTATTGCTGTTACAGTATGTTATAGCATTTAAAATACACTCAATGTAAGTGAAAGGACACTGAGATAAAAAATAATAGAAATGTAAATTCTAATGTTTTCTTTCCAAAGGGTTGCGAACACTCACTTTTAAGGCCTCTGGGCTGACGGATTAGGTATCCACACACATGCTTGCGGCATACTTGTTCAGTAACCATAATAAAACAATTTATTTTATGTATAATTTAAATTGAAGCTCTCATAATACTGCAGGGAGCTAGAAATAAAATTACACATGAATATATCTCTTCATATGCATATATAAAGTTTTGTAGGCTCAATTAAGTAATCATCATTAGCCCTTTTATTACTCCATCATCAATCCCTCTACTGCTAGATAATAATCCAAATTTCACAATAGATTCCCTTTCTTCAAGGGTTTAAATCTCAAGGCACACTGAAAGCAAAGCAATGACCTACAAACAAACACAAAAATTAGTGTGGTTATCTTTACAGATATCCATTTAAATAGAGAATTAATGAAGAAATACAAAAGGCTGACAAGCGGAGGGCGAGGAAAGCATACTAACTCAGAGACAGGTATGCATGCTGTCTAGAGTAGTTTCTCAGCTTTCCATGGCCTCCAGTGAGAAGGAGCTTCATGGCTTCCATCTCCTTCTGACTGCTGTGCAGTCTTTCTCATTTTCCTCCACATCTTCCTCCACTGAAATATCTTCCCTTGGTTTAAAATAGGCCCTAGGCTTCCAATCCAGACAAGACGGTGCAGACCTAAATGTCCCTGCGCCTCACCCTGAAAAAAGCTGGAAGCAAATCCAGTTATTGGTAAGAAGGTGAGCTGGTTTGGGACTCAAAGACTGGAGGAACAACACCCTGTAGAAGGAAGTGACCCAGGCCCAGCATTTTCCTTCAATCCATCTCCAGAAAGCAGCCTGGGTAAGGCCACACTTCCCCCGATGGAACTGGAGCCCCTCAGAGAGCACCAGGCAAGCCAGGAAGAATCGTTAAGGTGGATGGATGAAGAGAACTCTCCTTACAGTGGGGAGACACCAAGCTTGCCCCACAGTACCTGCAAGAAACTCCACAGCAGTCTCATCCTGGAACCTCTTTGCCTCTGAGGGCCTGTGACATCCTCCAGAGGGTGCCTTCAAGGGGGAGGTCACACCAAGTGGCCCAGCCTGGGAAATACTCTGGCCCTCAAAGAAGAGTAGATCTTGTCAGAATAAGTATTTTCCAGAAAAGCCACCACAAGTCTGGAATTCCCTTCCATACTGGGGATACCAGGATGAGTGTGTTAAAGCTGGAGCAGGGACCCAGCCACAGCAGGTAACAGGACCTGCCAAGTCTGTCTCCTAGGCCTAATACTCCCCTCCTCTGCCCAGAGATCCTGGGGCAGCCAGGGGCAGAGGAGAGAGACTATGCCACAAGAGCTGACCGGGGAGCCTCTTTCTACCTGCAGGCCTGGGACTGCCTTCTCTCACCTAGGGACACCCAGTGACCCTGTCTGGATAAACCCCTTCTGCAGGAATCAGTGTAAGCCCAAGAAGCATCAGGTAAGTCAAACAGACAGAAATAACACAGCAAAGGCCTTAAAAATGAAACTGTCATTGGAACCACAACCCACATAGTAGCCTAGGTACTGCATGCTAAATATAGACAGGATGAGTTCCTGCTCAAATAAAAGATTTAGGTAAGATCCCAGAGATCTTAACGAAGACGAAATATTCAGGCCACAAGTAAAATGACTTCTCATATTGGAACCAAGAAAACTAAAATTTGAATGAGAAAAGACAACCAACTGATGCCAACACCAAAATTAATCAGCTGTTGTAATTATCTGACAAGGATTTTAAAGCATATGTATATATATATATAAAACCTCAACATAAATTACAAATTCTCAGAAACAATTGAAAACTTTTCATTAAAGAAATAGATATTTATATAGCAAAGACAAAGATCTACCCAAATGCCCATCAATGATGACTGGATAAAAAAATGTGGTACATATACATCACGGAATACTATGCAGTCATAAAAAGGAATGAGATCATGTTCTTTGCAGGGATGTGGATAGAGCTGGAGGCCATTATCCTCAGCAAACAAACCTCGGAAATAGAAAACCTAGCATTGCAGGTACTCACTTATAAGTGACTGCTGAACAATGAGAACATATAGTTACAAAGACGGGAACAACATACACTGGAGTTTGCTGAGGGGCTGGGGAGGGGAAAGCATCAGGATAAATAGCCACTGCATGAGAAGCTTAATGCTGGGGTGATGGCTTGATAACTGTGGCCAACTACCATGGCACACGTTTACCTATTAACACACCTGCATGCCCTGCATGTGCATCCCAGGACTTATAAAATAAAATAAAATATATATTTTTAAATAGATGTTTAAAAGAGAACTGAATGGAAATCACAGAAATAAAAAATACAACAAAAATCCCTTGTGGGATGGGTGTAATTGTAGAGTGGAACTCAGGGAGCACAGAATAAGTGAACTTTAGGACAGATCAACAGAATTCACTGGATCTGAACAACACGGAGAATATAGACTTATGAAAATGAACACAGCCTCAGGGACCTATGGGGCAGCAATAAAAAATTCAACAATTACATCATCACATCTCAAAATGAAAAAAGGAGAAAGAATGGGGCTGAAAGACTACTCCAAGAAATGACTGAAAACTTTCTAAATTTGGAAAAAGACACTAACCTTCAGATTCAACAAGCTCAACATTTCATGTAAACCCAAAGAAATCCATACAAGACACAACAGAATTAAATTTCAGGAAATGAAAGACACAGAAAAAAATCTTGAAATCAGCCACAGAGAAATGATGATTTAGCTACTGGAGAATTCAAATGTCAGTGGATTTTTCTTCTAAACCATGGAGGATCTAAGAAAGTGACAATTGCTCAAAGAAAAGAAGTATCACAAATTCTGTATCCGATAAACTCTCCTTCAAGAATGAAAGAAAAATAAAATCATTCTCAGATGAAGGAAAAAGTAAGACTTTGTTGCTAGCAGATCTAGTCTTAAAATTGGCCAAATAAATTCTTCAAACAAAAAGTAGCTGATAAAACAAAGAATCTTGAAAGTTCAGGAGAAAATAGAAAAAGCCAAAATATGAGTAAACATAATAGACTATGGACTTTCTTCATGAGTTTTATAAATCATGTTTAATGATTGAAATAAAAATTAGAATACCATATGATACTCACAAGAATTGTATTTAAATCCGGGGACGGTAAAGAGCTCTAAATGGAAATGAAGATTTCACACTTCACTAAAGGTGGCAAATTGTTGATACCGGTAGGCTGTGAAAAGTCATATGTGTGTATTGTAATGCCCAAAGGTGGAGACTCAAAACACTATAAACAAATCAAGATGCAATCCTAAAAAAATTAAAGTAACCCAGGAAGTAAAGAAGAGAAACAAGAACCAGAAGAACAAACAGAAAATAAATAATAAAAATGAAAGACTTAAGCATTAACATATATCATTAGTTATGTGAAATAGAAATGGCCTAAATACATCAATTAGAACACAGAGATTGGCAGAGTGAATTTAAAAACAAAAGACAATTATATATTGTTTGACAGAAATTCACTTCACATGTAATAACACAGGTAGATTGACAATAAAAGGATTTTAAGAAAGGTATACCATGCAAATATTTGTTTTAAAGCAGGGGCAGCTATATTAATATCTGAATAAGTAGACATGAAAGCAAAGAAAATTACCAGAGATAAAGAGGGATATAGGGCATCCCATAAGTATAAAATATCAATGAATGAGGAAGACATAATAATCCTAAATAGGTATACACCAAACAACAGAGCCTCAAAACACATGAAGCAAAAACTGAGAGAGCTGAAAGGAGAAATAAACAAACCCACAATTATAGTTAGGGACTTCAACACCCCTCTCTCAGAAACGGATAGAACCACGAGGCAGAAAATCGGCAAAGATATGGAGGGTCTGAATAACAAACAACAGGACTAAATGACACATACAGAACATAATGGCAAAATACATTTCTTCATGTGCCCACTGAGCAGTCGCAAAGATACAGCATATCCCGATCCATAGAACAAAGTTCAACAAATTTAAAAGTACTGAAATTATACACAGTGTGTTCTCTGACTGTAACAGAAGGAAATCAGAAATCAACAATGTAAAAACAAGAAAATCTCTAAATATATGTAAATTAAACAATACACTTCTAAATGGTGACTCACACCTGTAATCCCAGCACTTTGGTAGGCCGAGGTGGGCGGATCACTTGAGGCAAGGAGTTCAAGACCAGCCTGGCCAACATGGTGAAACCCCGTTTCTACTTAAAAAATTTAAAAAATTAGCTGGACATGGTGGTGCCCGCCTGTAATCCCAGCTATTCAGGAGGCTGAGGTAGGAGAATCACTTGAACCCAGGAGGTGGAGGTTGCAGTGAGCCGAGATCATGCCACTGCACTCCAGTCTAGGCAACAGAACAAAAAAAAGAAAAGAAAAAAAGAAAAAGAAAAAGAAAAAGAAAGATCCATGGGTCAAAAATGAAGTCTCAAAGGAAATAAAAAATACATAAAGCAAAATAAAAATGAAAACACACCTATGAAAATGTGTGGAATGCAGCTGAAGTGGTGCTGAAAAGGAACTTTATAGCACTAAATGGAAACAAAGAAAGGTCTGAAATCAATAATCAAAATTCCTTTGTCTAGAAACTAGAAAACAAAAATGAGAAAGTAGAAAGCAAAGAGTCAAAGAATTGCCAAAGCAATCCTTAGCAACAAGAGCAAAGCCAAAGGCATCACATGACCTGACTTCAAACTATAAGGCGGCAGGTCCCCAACGTTTTTGGCACCAGTAAGTGGTTGTGTGGAAGACAAATGGGCGGGGTTGGCTTCAGGATGATACTGTGCCACCTCAGATCATCAGGCATTAGATTTTCACAAGGAGCACACAACCTAGATCCCTCGCATGCGCAGTTCACAATAGGGTTTGCATTCCTATGAGAAGCTAATGCCCCCGCTGATTTGATGGGAGGTGGAGCTCAGGTGGTAATGCTTGCCTGCTGCTCACCTCCTGCTGTGCAGCCAGTTCCTAAGAGGCCACAGATGGGCATCTGTTCTTAGTTTGGGGACCACTGCAATAAGGCTATGGTAACCAAAACAGCACAGCACTGCTGCAAAAATAGACACATAGACAAATGGAGCAGAATAGGGAACCCAGAAATAAAGGCACACACCTGCAGCCATCTAATCTTCGACAAAGTTGATTTTAAAAAAGCAAAGGGGAAAGGAATGTCTATTCAATAAATGGTGCTAACATAGCTGGCTACCCATATGCAAAAGAATGAAAGTGGACCCCCACTTTTTATCATACACAAAATTTACATATACATATACCATATGCCAAAAATGAACTCAAGATGGATTAAAGATTTAAATGTCAGACCTCAAACTATAAGAATCCTAGAAAAATCATGAACATGGGCCTTGGGAAAGAATTTACAAGTCATCAAAAGCAATTACAATGAAAACAAAAAATTGACAACTGGGACCCAGTGAAACTAAATAGCTTCTGCTCAGCAAAAGAAACTATCAACAGAGTGAAGAGATGACCTACAGAAAGGAAGAAAATATATGTAAATTATGCATCTGACAAAGGTCTAACATCCAGAGTCTATAAGAAGTTTAAATTAACAAGTGAAAAACAACCTGACTTAAAAAATGGGCAGTGGATATGAACAGATGCTTCTTAAAAGAAGACACACAAGTTGTCAACAAATAGCTGAAAAAATGCTCATCGTCACTAATCATCAGAGAAATGCAAATCAAAACCACAGTGAGATACCATCTCACACCAGAATGGCTACTATTGAAAAGCCAAAAAACAACAGATGATGGCAAAGTTGCAAAGGTAAGGGAAAACTTAAACGGTGTTGGTGGGAATGTAAATTAGTTCAGCCACTATAGAAAGTAGTTTGGAGATTTCTCAGAAAGCTCAAAACGAGAACTACCATTTGACCCAGAAATTCCGTTACAGGGTATATATCCAAAAGAAAACAAATAGTTCTACCAAAAATACATGTGTTCATTGTAACACTATTTGTAACAGTAGAGGCATGGACTCCACCTAGGTGCCCATGAACAGTGGATTGGATAAAGAAAATGTGGTGCATATACACCATGGAATACTATAGAGCCATAAAAAAAGAACATAATCACGTCCTTTGAAGCAACATGGATGCAGGTAGAGGACAGTGTATTAAGTAAATTAACACAGGAAAAGGAACCTGAATACTGCGTGCTCTCATCTGTAAGTGGGAGCTAAATATTGGGTACTCACGGACATAAAGACGGCAACAACAGACACTGGGGACTACTGGGGGCTGGAAACAGAGGCAGGGGAATGGGGTGAAAAACTAGTGGGTGCCATTCTCAGTACTTGGATGACGGGATCGTTTATACTCCAAACAGCTGAATCACACAATATACTCAGGTAACCAACTTGTATATCTATCCCTTGAATCTACAATAAAAGTTGAAAAGGACAAACTCAACAAAGAAGAAATAGATCATCTGAGTAGTCCTTTAACCATTAATGACATTGAAGTCATGGTATAAAATTTCTTGGAAAAAAAAATTCAGTGCCTGATGTTTTTACTGAAGAATTCTACCAAACATTTAAAGAAGAATGTCTTTTTTTTTTTTTTTTTTCCTTCCTGAGGCAGAGTCTCGTTCTTTTGCCCAGGCTGGAATCCAGTGGCACAATCTCTGCTTACTGCAACCTCCACTTCCCAGGTTTAAGCTATTCTCCTGCCTCAGCCTCCCAGATAGCTAGGATTATAGGCATGCACCACCACACCCAGGTAATTTTTTGTATTTTTTTAGTAGAGACAGGGTTTCACCACGTTGGCCTGGCTGATCTCAAACTCCCGACCTCAAGTAATCCACCTACCTTGGCCTCCCAAAGTGCTGGGATTACAAGCATGAGTCACTGCACCCACCCTAATGTCAATTTTATATCATCTCTTTCAGAAAATAAAAGTAAAGGGAACACTTCCTAACTAATTTGGTGAGGCTAGTATTGTTCTGATACTAAAAACAAAAGTCGTTCCAAAAACAGAAAGAAAGAAATAAAACTACACACAAATATCTCTCATAAATTTAGATGCAAATGTTTTCAGTCTCACACACAGTAAACTGAATCCAATAATGCATACACATAGGCCCTGAACCCAGAGGTCTGGTCACATTATGTATCTACAGAAAACGTTTAAATAAGTCAGTGATACAGTCATTTGGGGTCCCAGTAACAGTATTATCGTCGTAGCAGTATGAAAACAGATACCAAAGTCTAGATCAAAGCAGTTTTCTCCGTTTGCTTTTTCCATTAAAGTTAATCGTGCCAAGAGTCATTCTAAATGTCTATTGAAAATTTATAACTACTTTTTATAGGATGGAAAAACATTTCCATAGCATAAAATTATGAATGTACTTGATGCTTTCTATTTGCCCTTCCAGAACCACCCAATTCTTTTCTTTCAAGACCCAGGCCTTTACAGGCTGAACTTAGCAGACTAGGTCCACCTGATTCCCCTAGACTCTGGCTTCCACTTGAGTTTAGCCAATGGTTGGCTCTAGCAAAAGATCAGAGAGTATGGAGAGAAGGAGATTCGTGTATTTATTCTCTCTTCGTACTCCCTTCCTACTGGAAAATGGCCAGGTTTCTGTACCAAAGCCCAGAGCTCTGGCTGGAGACTCTCTCCTATAGCTACAAGCAAGCGGCTGATCTCTTTACGGATTCCAATATCTACTTTCTCCCTTTGCTCCTGTAGGCCCAAAGGTGCTAAGATCTCCTTGCTCTTACTGGTCCCAAAGGAATCTCTGCCATTCCCTGTGGGTTACCCGAAACTCGGACTACAGTTTCTAACTAGCCCCTTGACCTCTAGCTAGCTTATTGAGTTCTCTTTATTTTCCTCATTGGAGTGTGCCGTCTTGTTTTCTGATGATGTAGGTGGCTACAGAAGTACTAAATGATGATGGCCCCTCAGGGAACTGTCACTAATGTGCCTTCAGTGGAAGGGTGGCATCTTTCGTCCTGATCCCAAAATCGCAAACACAGAAACATCCACAGTTATCACGGGATCAGCTAAGTGCAAAAAAATGATCCCAATATTTTTCTTTACTTTTTATATTATTTTGTACATATTTTAGCTGATTCCCTTGGGATTAAAAAAATGAATTCCTTATCCAGATAATTGGCCAGTGGAATTTATTGGATATTTAGAGAAGAAAAGAACCCTAGAAATCAACTAGATAACCTTCCCATCTTAGAGCTCTACACAAAGAAATCTGAAAACGAATGTTACTTATCTCATAACACCGAATGGCAAAAGTAGAAATGAAAACTAAGTTTCCAAATTCCAATCTAATGTGCGTTCTAATAAACCATGCTATCTCCTCGAAACTATTTTTTCAAGTAAATACTACTTCAAGCATGAACATGCAAATTCTCCACATTAAGTATATGTGCCTTATAATATTAAACATACTAAAGCATACGTGACATAAGCTTTGAAGGTAAAATCACGACGAAGAAACAAATGCCACACCCTAGCAGCCAGCATGGAGATAAGACTTCAAGTGCAGATACTGACCAAAGAAAGACCTGGTTTTTGCCATGGCACCCTGGAGCCCAGCAAATAACACCTTTTGGAAACTGCAAAAGCTGAAACTGAATAGTTCAGCTATTTCTAAATGATGGCATTCATTTTATTCATATTTTCCAGTAGTTTTACTTCAGTGTTTTAATTACGAGATAAATTCTTCTACATGTTCATTAAGGTTCCATCGCTTCATAAATTTCTGTGTTTCATGACTGATTGCCATTCCTTCCTGGACTACACAATTACAGCAAAGCTCCTTGAAGCAGGCTCATTTCTCATCCACAAACTCAGCCAAATACTACATACCATATGTCAATATTTCTGCTTATACGTCCTCAATGTATTTTCAAACTATATTTATTTGGAAACTAAAGTGACTATCAGACAACATTTCGGCACTATCTCCTTTCCTCTGGGCTTCATGCCCGCGTTTATAGATGTCCCTTCATAATCGAACATAGAGGGGAAAATGTACTTTTTATGGTAGTAATATTTTTCTCTCCCCTCCCCCCCATTTATTCAGCTGGGTAGAGGAAATGAAAAAATATGAGCAATGGAGTTGAACATACTATAAACCACATCTATTTCTGGCATCCTGCAGACCTATGCACTGTCTTGACAGCGGTGTGGGACAAACGCACTACTTCTGTTTGCTTTTCGCTTATGCTAGGATTTCATATAGCATATTTTTCTCAAGCAACAACAAAGTGTACAAGGACAAAATAGAGAATAAAGCAAATGCCAACAGCAGGGTGAACCCAAGCTAATCAATTAACACTGCTATATTTTTCAGGCTTTTTGTTCTTTTAACAGAACTAAGCTTGCCCTGAGTTAAATCTCATAGATTTTAACTCCCACATTCCATCTCAAAGTTAGAAGCAAGAACATTCTATGAACATCTGGGGGCCAGTCAGTGTCAGCTCTAACCGAGCAGAGGGTATTGTGAAGAAGCAAAGGAAGGTAACTCTGAGGAAGTTCTTGGCCCCTAAAAACAGATACTTGAACCAAAAAAAAATCATTTTGAGACTGTGATACATCTATTTGGCATTTTGAAAAATCAAATATCCATATTGTTTACTCAATGATCAACTCTGGTATCATTCTGATAAGAAAGAACAAAGAATAGAGGACACATAGCTCTTACTAAAAAAAAAAAATCTGTCTTGAAGCCTAAAGAGAACAGTGCCATGGGCAGTCAGGAGTGTGAAAGGAAGACCAGAGGGTACCATGAGGAAATCTCATCTGCTTCCCAGGATGGACGGAATCCAGGTCTGTGCTCAGGGTCAGAGAAAAATGCACCTCTTTTGTTTACTCCTTGCAACCAAATTGGGCCAGAACTCAAGGGAGTACCGTTAAGTGCAGCTTTTCAGCTTCAAGAACAGTGAAATAAGCTTCTGTAAGCCAACATTTGAACCTAACAACTAAGCTAAGCACTGCTTCTATGGTAAATGAGTTCAGAATGGCATACAAATTAACCTGGGGAACAAAACTTTTGTAGGTAAGACACTCTTTACATAGAAGCAAATGAAATAAATAAATATTATCCCAGGATCCAGTTTTCCCAAGTCTGGGAAAACCTATAAGGTAGTTGAAAGAAGTTAAAATTTGAAACTAACCTGAGACACCAAATAATACCTTTTAGGTAAAATAATTTTAGCATTCTTTTTGCTGCATATTAATTTAACCCCACTGTTCAGTAACATTATGTGCATAATTACATTTTAATTTATATAACCCATTAACTCATTTATTGGTGGGTGGTAAGGCTAGATAGAAGGACGGAGGCTTAGAAGAGTAAGTTGTTTAAATGAGCAGATCACTTAAAGCATGATTAATGCTTCTGATTTTAGTTATACCATTATTATCTATTAGATTGACAGATCACCGATTGCCTGATTTCCCAATTTTAAAATGTTTGAGGGATCACCCTAAAATTAGCACTTTTAGTTATTTATTAATTCATTCATGTGTTCATTGTCTGCTTCCCCTGACTAGAGTATAAATTCCATGAGAGGAAATACTTATATTGTTCACAGCGGTATGACTACTTTCTAGATTAGTACAGGGTACAGAGTAGTCGATGAGGAAATAAATGAATGAAAAATGTAATAAAATAATTTTTCTATATTCATCCTATTCAAAAGGTACAAAAGCTAAAGCTACTAATGGGATATTTGAATCTGTGGTTAATTTATTAGATAACATAGAATAATCTTAAATAAAAGCCTATATTGCTATTTTTACTCTGGGCAAATGCTGTTACAAACCACATGGCAAAATTCTAATTACTTCCAAATATCTCTCAGTTATCAGTAAATCATTAGCTTGTAAATTCACTACCAGTGTAGTAACTATCTCAGTCTCTACCAAAAAATACAGCGTCAATAATACTATTGTAAATATAATTATATAAGGCAAATACTAAGGAAAATAATTCTAAGCCATTAGGTTGATAGTTAAAGGCCAACACTATTTAATAGTAGAAAGCTCTTGGCCTGAGAGTCAAGAAACCAAGATTCTAGTCTAAACATTTACTTACCAGTTTTGGGAACATATGTCAACCATTTGACCTCTCCAAGCTAAAGTCTCGTCTGTAAAATGTCAAGATTTAATACGATTTCCAAGACCTATTCTAGCTTTAAAAATCTATCAGAGCAATAAATCGTTAGCTAGGGGGAAAGTACATAAATACATAATAATAATAGATAACACATATAGTTCTTACTATATTATTATGTATTTATGTGCCAGACATTCTTCCAAGCACCTAACATTGATGAACACACTAAATCTTCACAAGCAAGCCTAGGAGATAGTTCTAGCCCCTTTATTTTAAAAAAAAGGGAAGCTGAGGCCCAGACAGGTTAGATAACTCGCTCAAGGGGCCTAAAGAATAGATATGTACAGCTAAAGACCTCAAGTGGCCTGCCTTCTATCTCTCACTCTCCTAGCTCACCTCTTTTGACATTCCTGGCTCAGGTTGTGCTGGGCTTCCCCTGGACCCCGAGAACACAAACTTTCTCCCATCCAAGAACCTTTGCGTGATGTGTTCCTTCTGCTTTCAAAGTTTCTTCTTTATATCCTTGCATGTCTGGGTCCCTCTCAGCATTCCAGTTTCATATCAAAGATCAGATGCCTGCCTTGACCCCTCTAACCAAAGTCATTACTATACATGACCACCGTTCTTTTTATTCAGTGTATCCACAACTATCTGAAACTATCTCTTTTAGTTGTTCATTAGTTCATTCATTAGTTCTCTGCCTCCCCTGACTAGAGCGTAAGTTCTGCAAGGGCGTTTTTGTACTACTTACCATGGTATTCCCAGTAGTCAAATCATACAGGTCCCCGAGGAGTTCCTGACTGCAGGAAAATGGATGAGTGAATGAATGATAACCTAATAGAAATGATCTTCCTATATTCATTCTGGTTATTCTAAAAATGTGAGTGCTAGAGGAACTCACAGCATATATCGTATTTCAGATGTACCATTTAAGTAAGAAATATTTTCAGACAAAGGAGAAATGAATTTACTGACAATATTTAGTACCAGCATTTCTTAGGATTTGTGTTTTACTGTCAACTCTTATTAAAATAATTACATAAACATTTCATTTTTTTTATTAAATGAGTATGTTCATTTCAGAGAAGAGTTCAGATCTTTTACTAAATCACCAAAGAAACTGAGTAACAATATGAGTCATCAAAAACTTCAAGCTCACAGAATCTAATACCTCCAAGATGGCTTAAATTTTATATTAACATTTATATGCTTCAAGCGTAAAGCACAAGTGATGTGCAGAAACAGAAGCAGCAGCAACCATGTTTCACGTCCTCCCTGGGGAAGGTGGTAATACCATTTTATCTGCACAGAAAAACCCTGTGGTGAGAAGAGTGAGCAAGTTTTGAGTCAGGTCTAACTGTATATGGGGGCAGCTCACAGAACACAGGGCCCTAGACTCAGAGGACATGTAACGGTGAAAGGTCAAGGCCTTGACTGCTCTCAAGACGCTCAAGCTCACATCCATAAATTATTGAAAGCAGCTTTTAATATCCATGCAATATACTAAGGAAAGATAGAATAAAAACTAAAAATGTGATAAATGGAATCGAGAAAAAATGACAATGGAAGAAATTTGTGGAAGTCGAGATTGAAGTGAATACACAGAATGCCTACAGATCTTGAAGCCTGCTAGAAGACGCTCACATGTTGATGCTACATTTTCTGGAATCCAGGGCAAGGAAGGCCTTGGGGAACAGAGCCATGAAGTCCAGGATTCAGAAGGGCCCACTCAGGTACATTATTTGTAGCATGGATGAGGGGGTAAAATGTGGTCAAGGACAGGCATTCCTACCTTTGACATCTGAGAGCCTTTTCTCCCGTGGGTCCTCATAAAGATGATAATAAGTGATGTGACAAAACAACACTCTTACATTCAATGTGGCAATGTCTTTCCTAGACTGTTTCTTATAAAGTCACTCACTGCAGGCTGGGGTCACTGCACCAAAGAAGCAATTCAAGAAAGGCACTTGTCTGAGGTCCAACAGCAATTTTCAGTCAATTAATGCATCTTCTTGTTGGACTACATGTCCTCCCAGTGATCGTGTGTGTGTGTAAATATAGTTTTGTTCAACTGACTTTTTCATAAAATTAGAGCAGCAGGGACCTAAGTACTCCTTAACAGCTACCTGGAGTACAGCTATTCTATGTTCTGCCTTAAGTTGGAACTATCTATATGCCTTGTAGCCATCTAAGCAGAGATGGACTAACATGCCCTTAGGAAAGGCGAGGTGTCTGCCTAACTGAATATATAATGAATACCAAGTCTCTCAGTCCTTTAGGGAAGAGGCAAGAAGTCTCTCAGAATGTAATTTTGGATATACCAATAAAAGAACCGACCCTAAAGTTCTCCAGCAGACGATATATGGCTTAAATAAATTATCCTTAAAAATTATATGTGCAGACCAAGTAATCATGCTCTTTGGCCATTTTTTTTTTTTGTCCCAGGAAAGCACATTTGGAGTGGTTCATCTTGAAAAGCAGGCCACTCTTCTGCAGAGAAGAATTGATTGCAAAATATATGCCTAGCAAACTAAATGGCCTAACCTACTGCATAAGATTGTAAATGACAAACCGGTTGTATGTTATGGATAGTTTGCCAAAAATGATAACTTTCTTTTAGACCAGTACCCCTGCGCCACTCTCCTTAGCAACAAATGACATGGCCAGGTGTCTACTTAAAGTCATTTTTTTGTTGTTTTTTTCTTGAGTTGGAGTCTCTCTGCGTCTCCCAGGCTGGAGTGCAGTGGTGTAATCTTGGCTCACTGCAACCTCCACCTCCTGGGTTCAAGCAATTCTTCTCCCTCAGCCTCCCCAGTAGCTGAGAAGTTTCATCATGTTGGCCAGGCTGGTCTCGAACTCCTGACCTCAGGTGATTCATCCACCTCAGCCTCCCAAAGTGCTGGGATTACAGACATGAGCCACCGTGTCTGGCCAAGTCATTACTGATTCATGGTACCTATGCCATGTACTTTCATAGAAAATATGTTTACCTTTCTATTCTCTACTGTGCTATAATGCTCTAAGAAAATATATGTTTTGATATATTTATGTATTTAATATACATATATTTAATTATCATATTCATGTTTAATTTACATATAGTGCATTGATATAAACAATTATACTTTTTAAATCTTAAATATTTAATATAAACTTTTAAAAAAACATACCCTTCAAACTCTTCGGCTATAGAAATATCATTGTGGATATTGTTCTTTACAGCATTCTCTTAATGAGGAACCTTGTAAGAATTTCTTTCTGAGACTAGTACACAGAGGAATTACCTCTTGATCAGCCTATGTTTTAAACATATAAACTCTGTAAACTATAAAACTGTCCACATTACACTTTTTCAGTTGATCATTAGAAAGCTTCCTGCTACCTTTTGATTTATTTATAGCAAGTACATAGGTTTTTGGGGTATGCATTTTATATCCTTATTTTTGTTTTTCTTTTATTTCTTAGGTTAAATTACTCTTAATTTAATTTCCTTTGAGTGACATTATATTTCCTTGGTGTGCTTTGGGTCTGCTTTACATCTCTAATAGTGGAGTAGATCTGCCCAAGATTTTTTTTCTTTTCATGTACAATATGAGGTTGAGTAACCTGTTTTATTTTAAAGAAAAAGAAAAGGAAAACTGGTATACATTTTTAACCAAGTAACTGTTAATAACAACATAATCAGTCTAAGATTTGGGGGAGGAGAAAATAAATATGTTGCCGTTTTAAGCTTTTATCACTTTTGAACAGAATTGAAGATGAGAGCATAAATCCCAAATATTAAGCTTTAAAAATAAAATTAAATTGATTTCTTTTAGGATATAGGGGTTTTGTTGTTTGTTTGTCTTTGCTACTTTTATTTTACCTATGATATAAGAGAGACATCTTATAGGGAAATAAAACTAAATTCAAAAATGTTAGTGCAAATATAAACTAAGCATAATATGGAACATCTTACATCATTCTTTAGAGAATTTAGATCTTTTGTGAAAGCATTTACTTTTAATATCTTATTTTTTTGCCTTGTATTTTTTATTTACTTTTTGTCATGCAGAAATTATTTTCTTCAATGCTATAATCTAAAATGCTTCCCAATAGATTTGCCATGATATTTACTATATGTCATGGCAGCTGCTGGATAATAGAAGAATGAATTTAATAAGAATATGAGTATGGTGATATTTTTGTAAGTCTTACAACATTTGGTAACTTACAGTGCTGCAATTTAGTTTGGCTAGAAATAGAAATAGTTTGAACAGAACTATTTAAATAAGTTTAATAGTAATAGTTTGAATAAAATTATTCAAGTAAGTTACTTTAATTTCCATTGCTGTATTTCCAATGTAGCAGTGCTTTAAAAGTGTTTATAGTAACATTGATTTTCTATTCTAACACATTTTTATAGCAAATATTTGATCATGTGTAATGGTCCATGTGCTCTGCCTGTTATGCTAAGTATCCTCTTAATATTATGTTAAGATTATATTTGCTTACTTCTACCAAATATTTTGTATAAAATTTTCTTTACTATCAAATATAGTTTCCACATATGTTGGATGCCATATGTGGATATGTAAATATTTTCAATTTAGAAAATGAGGTACAAAAGAAGAAAGTGTTTTCTTAGAGCTGCCTTTCAAATTAAAAAAGCAAAACGAGCAGCCAGCGGTCCACAGCCAAAGACACAAGCAGAGGACATGCGAAATTGGCAATATTTCTTATTGAATTCCATGTTGTTTTACTGTATTGAATTATCCAGGGTACGGACCAAATGTATTGCTAGTCACTACCTAACTGTCTTAGAAAAGATGGAAATTGGTAGAGAAGAAAAAGGGAAAGAATATGAATAAGGTGAAATTGGGGGAGAAAATTAACCTTTTAAGAATATGCTTTCACTACTCAGAAACAACTGTGGAGTTTTTTTATGTAATGTCTTCTAATGACTAAGAGGAGACAGGGAAATATTTTTTCATTAGTGTAATCAATCTTTAGACTTTCTTTTCTTTTGACAATCTTTAGACAATCTTTTCTCTTTTGTGGTGACAAGAATAGTTGTGGTATGATGGTATGATTTTAAGATAATGAGACTAATTCCATAATCATATAAGGAGATTTGTGTTGTTCTTTTATAGTTACACTTTATTCAGTACACAAGACCCTAGTTTAGGTCTTTCATACAGAATTCTTTGGCTTTTCTTTGTTTATCCCAAATCCTGTCTTTAAACAAGAATAATATGATAGGAAAAAAATGTCAAGACTTTATTGAGTAATCCTATATTTTGAACACATTCAGTGAATTTGGTCATTGTGACCCCAGTAATCAACAAGCATGAACACTATGCAAATGTGTTCATCAGACCTCAGAAAGTGAAGTTATCACATGCCCTGAGTATCACTTGAAATCCAGACACTCTGAATGTATACGTGAAAAGCACTTTATAAATAAAACATATATTTCATTATAATCACTGCCAGCAAAATCAGCAAGTGGCTTTAAAATAACAGTCGTTCACCAGTGCCACTAACAGGACTTTGAGTATATACAGTAATTTAATTTTTCCATAGCCTAAAAAAAACTAGGTACGTTTGCTTAAAGGGACTATTTGAATAAAACTATTCTAATTGTATGAAAATAGATATAGTATGTATTTTATTGCCCCTTAATTTAAAAATATGCAACACAAGAACCACCTCTAAAATTAAAGAAACGAAGAATTAAACCTAAAATCTGAAAAGAAAAATGCATCATCTTTCAAACAAGAGTAAAATTACTGAAAAATCAAACAAGAACTTTACTGATAGAACCTTCACAATTCTAGTTATTTCCATATTTTTAACTCTATGACTAGATTGTTTCATGATCTCAAAAACAAATTCTTAATCTCAATATTTTTCTTTCATTCCTCAACTCTAGGAGATTAAAGAAGATAAGTTTGGAGATGGAAAAATGTTAGTTATCATAATTTTATCCACACAGAAATGATCATTGAAGCCTAGAAAATAGATATTCCCTAAAGAAGAAGGAAAAGACTGCATGAAAACTGGGCCCATTTAGAAAAATGGAAAATCCACAGTAGTGAGAGAAGGAGTAATTCAGATAGAAGACAACTCAAAATGGATACCACAAAAGCCACTTCTTTCAAGTAGGAGGGTGTGGTCAACATTTTTAGATTTGCAGAGATGTCACGGAGAATGAACATTGAGCAAACGGTCATTGTATATTGTAGAAATAATTTATCAAGGACATCTAGCACGGTGTCTCAGTGACGACATGCAGAACAAAGTTAGGCCATAAGGATGTAAGGCAGACAAGGAGACATCAGATGCTGACCGTTTGTTTTAAAATTGTAGTAGTAAAAGAAACAAAAATGTTAAGGCAGTAGCTATAGTCAAACAAAAACATATAATTGTATGATGTTAGTCCCATCTCTCCTCAGTTTTGGGAACATTTATCTTTGCCTGGATTTACTAGCTGTTTATGTCACTAATTTGTTTTCATTTAATTACTATTCTAAATATTATTTTCTAGTGTTACTTAAAAATATGTAAAAAACTTATTAATCTAAATATAGTATGAAGCCAGGCACGGTGGCTCACGCCTGTAACCCTAACACTTTGGGAGGCCGAGGCAGGCAAATCACTTGAAGTCAGGAGTTCAAGGCCAGCCTGGCCAACATGGCAAAACCCAATCTCTACCAAAAATACAAAAATTAGCCAGGCATGGTGGTTTGTGCCAGTTGTCCAGTTCCTCGGGAGTCTGGGGCAGGAGACTCACTTGAACCCAGCAGGCAGAGGTTGCAGTGAGCCGAGACTACATCACTGCACTCCAGCCTGAGGGACAGAGTAAAACTCTGTCTCTAAATAAATAGATATAGTATGAAGTCCAAAACAGTGAAACATTTTTTAAAAAGAGGACTTGAGCTACTTTAATTTGAAAGCAATTCAGTGTATATGGTTATTATTTGGTTACTATCTAGCAAAGGTACCTGCTAGTTAAAAATTCTTCATAATTATATAATGTTTTATAAAATACTGTGATTTTTATTCTTTTTTTAAAAATTCAACTCAAGAGCTAGTTCTTACTAAAGTAACTTACTAAAAATAGAATACAAGCTATTGTATTTCTATTAAAAATAAACTATTTGTATTAAAAATAGAATAGAAACTATAACTATTCTATAATAGAAAAGAAATATATACTTCCACTGAATTACCATAATAAATTTAAAATGGAATTTAAGAAATTACACTACAAATAAAATCCAAAGGATATTAATATCATATTTCAAAGGCATTAGGCAACACAATTAATAACATCCCTTTATACTGTATTTAGAAATAAGATTAATAAGAAATGGTCCTAAAATATCTCTAAGGACTCCACCAGCATTCCTATTATGTAACCTCATGGTTTCTAATTTTTTTCTTATAGGAACTTTAATTTTAAAGGAGTCTGAAATTTGGGAGAGAAGCCATTTAATGGCTTTCTAAAAACAAATAGTCACATTATTCCTATAAGTATACATTGATAGACACATACTATAAGCCAAATATATTTTATTCTATATTTGATTGTCATGGAGGAGTGGGGAAAGCCCCGTGGTGGGTAGATAAAAGAAGGCATTGAAAAGGTAAACTATCAGTTGTTACAGGAAAAGGTAAATTATAGTTGCCCATGACATTTGTGGCTAATTATAACAATCATCTTTCTAGACAACAGGGGGATAATGATACTCAATCAGGAGCAAGTACTCACAATTTCCTCCCCAGGCATCACAGCCCCATCTGATTCAGCTCCTGTGCCTCCTCCAAGCGGGAATCAGATTGTTGTTTCTTAAATCAGTTCTAAGCCATTCTTTAACCCTTTACTCTAGTCCATCATCAAAGAGCTCCTTGTCTTGGGATTGAGCGAATCTGACTATGAAAAAAAGAAAAAGACAAATGAACAGAGAAAAGAAGAAAATAAATCTATTTAAGCTAAAAAGATGCTCATGAAAAATAAAAGCAAAATATAAATGTCAGAAAATAATACATTTGCCTTATAAGTAAATAAAATACAATACAACCCTATTTATGATCTGACTTAGGCTGGGTTAAACAATTCTTAAGGCATAATACGTAAGAGAATTTCTAAACTTTGTCTTTAACCTAAAATATCTCTAAAGCCACAATTTTGATGCTAAATTTTAAATGAAAGAAAAAAACCTAAAAACAATTATAGAAGATCAGACAAATAACACTCTAAATAACATTGACCTCAATTTTCCAGGATGATTTTCATAAATATATTTGTATGTACATGAAATACATACTTAAAATATGTACTCTTTTTTTATAATAAAGGCAATTCTTGAAGTATGTAAGGAATTACAAATAATTAGACACATTTATAAGAGTTTAAATATCGTATTCTATAAAACCATAAAGGTGCAAAGTAGGAAAAAGCTGTTTTATTTTAACTTGTAAAATACAGTTATCACAGACACTGACCATATAAAATATATAGTCAATGCTGACCAGAGGTTCTCATTGTACAGTGAGATGAATAAGGTTTAAATAGCAATAGGCACAATTTTGAGAAGAAGATATAAAGAAGAAATCTTTGGTAACATAGAAGATACCCACAAAGGGAGCTAATGAATTTAGCTTATAGGAACATCACCCCATCCATCATTACCACAAACATTATAAATTCAAGGAAAGTAAACATTTTTATTAATAACATGTTAGACCCACCTCTACAATACATTTTTCCCACATTTTTGGCTTTAGCCCCTTTAATCATTTCTTTACAAACAATAATTTTGCAATATTTTCTCTAAAGAGATGGCTGGGCATGCTGACTCACACCTGAAATCCCAGCACTTTGTGAAGCTGAGGTGAGAGAATGGCTTGAGCGCAGGAGTTTGAGACCAGCCTGGGCAACATGGTGAAATCCCATCTCTACACACACACACACACACACACACGCACACTAGCCAGGCGACGTGGCACATGCCTGTAGTCCCAACTACTCGGGAGGCTGAGAGGGGAGGTTCACTTGCGCCCAGGAGTTCGAAGCTGCAGTGAGCCATGATCATGCCACTGCACTCCAGACTGGGTGATAAAGCAAGACCCTGTCTCCAAAAAAAAGAAGACTAGATAGGAAATTTAGACTTTCCTTGAGCATAGCTAATAAATATTTATTTTCTTTATATTATTGATTATTTAACAATAATTTTTAGCTTCTTATTGAATAATGTATTATTAGTAACTTTATTAAAAGTTTTGTTGATAACTCAGGAAAACCTCATTCAAATCTTTGTTCATATGAGTGCAGGATTTAGAACACTTTTTCGCAAACAAGATTCAGTTCTATTTACTTATATACTCTGAACCTTCTTTTTCCTTTATTACCCACATTGGTCCCTGCTCAGTACTATAGGATATGTTCACATGGGCCAGGCACTTCCTATCAAGATGCTTACAAGAGCAGTAGGCAACAGAATTAATTGCAGAAGCCATTCCTAAACCAGGATGACTGGCAGTCTTAACCATCCATGAAAGTGACTGTGAACCATATAAACCTATCCTAATGAACCCAAACTAAACATATCCCTAGCTTAATTTCTCTTTACATGATCCCCTAAATATCATTTAACATGAGGAAACATTTGGGGATGATGAATATGTTGGTTATCTTGATTGTATTTTATGTGTGTATACAAATGTCAGAACATCAAATTGTATACTTTAAATACGTACAGTTTTTTGTTTGTTAATTATACTTCAATAATTTTTTTCAAAAGTAATGTGCCAGTTGGAGTCTAATTAAGAGGCAGAAAATACACAGTAATGTGAAAAGAGAAAGTTTGATATAAAGAATAATCAACCATAATTTGGGGTCATGATAAAGATGTACTGAAAACTCTAATGAAAAATCTAAGTTTGATGAAAAGCACTCAAAGAGGATTAAACTTGGAAAGGAGTGCTCTCCTCAAGGCTGAATTATGACTTCATTGGAAAGCTGTGCTCACAGCCCGCCTCGTGGCAGAGAAGTTCACTGGATTGCCTGAATCAGAGTTGGCCCACAGGTATTGGGCAAGCAGGAAAAACAGACAAACAGAAGAACAAAATATCCTCTCCAAATTAAAGGTGACAAAGCTGGTGAATGAGAGCACAGAAGGAGTCAAGGTGCGCGGAGCTCACTCACTGGGAGGGTCGTGTACAACCAAGGATATACAGTGTCTATGCAAAGAGGATTTTGAGAAATCACCCTGTGGGGTGCAGATGGGCAAAGATTGGTGTGAGATTGTACACAGATGGTTGGGATGTTGGGGTCAGGCTGACAAACAGGGCAGAGCAACATCTGAAGCATATGGTGTCCATGTCATGAGCAGAAAAGACGTCTGCTCTCGCTACATCTACTCATCATTAGGGGGGGTTCTAGACAGTGTAATAAGATAAGAAAAAAATGTATATAAATCCACATTTAAGAAAAAGTTAAACTATCATTATTCACAAATGATGTGATCATCTGGATAAAAACTCCTATGAAATTTATCCAAAAATCTACTAGAATTAAATGTTGAATTTAACAAGACCATGAGATCCAAGATCAATACTAAAAAAAAAAAAAAATCAATTGTATTTTTGTAGACTAGCAATTAATAATCAGAAATTGGAATTAAAAGAAGCAATACCATTTATATAAGCATAAAAATACAAAATATTTCAGGATAAATCTGACAAAAAATATGCAAGACCAGTGCACTGAAAAATATAAAATGAGATAAACCGAGAATCATTTATTACAGAATCATTTGCTGTTCATGAATCAGCAAACTCAATATCATTAATATGTCAGTTATCTCCAGACCAACAGAGATTCAATGCGATCTCAATAAAAATCTTGACAGGCTTCCTCATAAAATTGACAATTTGATTCTAAAATTCATATGAAAATTCAGAAGAGCTAAAATAGCCACTCTAGGTAGAGGAGAAAGGAAGAATTTTGAAGGACTATCTAATTCTAAGACTCGTAAATCTACAGCAATTAAGGCAATGTGGTATTGACATAAAGAGAGAGAAGTGTATCAATAAAATGAAATCGTGATTTCAGAAATAATCCATACACATGTGTGTAGTTGATTTTTGACAATGTATCAAAGGGAAGAAAGAATAGTTTTTCAACAAATGAATAATCAACAAATTATTCACAATATGTGAATAATTAGATATCCACAATGCAAAAAAAAAAAAAAAAAGCAAAGAATTTGATTCAGGCTTGGTACCATATACAAGTTTGCAGAATTGCAAAAGAAAACAAGGACACTTTTAGGGCCAATATTGTAGTTAATAACTTGGTTTTGTGAGAGTTTGTGTGTGTGTGTGTGTGTGTGTGTGTGTGTAAACTTAGCAAATTGTATATTTAAAATATGTGTAACTTGTTCCATGTCAATTATACTTCAATAAAGCTGTTTTTAAAACTAGCACAGGCTCACACCTGTAATCCTAACACTTTGGGAGGCCAAGGCAGGGAGATCATGAGGTCAAGAGATCGAGACCACCCTGGCCAACATGGCGAAACACCGTCTCTACTAAAAATACAACAATTAGCTGGATGTGGTGGTGTGCACCTGTAGTCCCAACAACTTGGGAGTTTGAAGCAGGAGAATCACTTGAACCCGGGAGGCAGAGGTTGCAGTGAGCCGAGATCTCGCCACTGCACTTCAGCCTGGCGACTTAGCGAGATTTTGTTTCAAAAAAAAAAGTACATTTACTCATGCTTATCTTAAATGTCTTTCAATAAATGCACTCATATATACAAGTGAATATTAGACATATTTAACAGATACTTGTATTCACAAAAGAGAACAGCTATCATCATCACTTGTTGGTTCTCATCACAAATTTATACTAGCACTTTATAAAAGATGAAATACTTCCACATGTGAAGATAGTGTTCCAAATGAAAGACTGTTTGGTGGAAGTCAAGAAGAGATTTTGTGTGCTTGGGCCTACTTTTCATGTTGCTTGGCTTCATTTAGCTGGAGAGAATAACAGAGCTGACTGTCCACTGAAGAATTCCTCCTATTGCCACAGAGGTCCACACAGTTGCTCTTTTTGAGGACTGACAAGGACCTTGACCCAAGTTTCAGAAACGTAAACTCCCAGAATTTGATCTGTGCTACAAAAACATGTAAAATGGTAGAATAGATCAGATTTTATAAACTGGAAGGGGGGTTTTAGATAGCATTTAATCCAAACCCTTTATGTGATAGATGAAGAACCCAAGGCCAAGAGACAATAAATGACTTGTCCAAGTCTTGGTACTGCCAGGGTCAGGTCTAGAATCCAAGGTTTCTTGTGATTAAAATCCTGTGGGTTTTTCTTTTCCTAGTACCAACCTTTGAGTATTTCTTCCCCTAAATACTGTAGTCATTAATCATTTTCTTATATAAAAGCATCTTCTATTTTGAATTTTTAAGCACATTTTTGTTTAACTATAATGAAAAAATCTCTGCAATCTTTTCTGTTGCCAGACTCATCTACAGACTCCAGATTTGACCCTTTTTAAAATTAGCTATTTAATTTAAACACACTTGGGACAATATCCTCTGACTTTGTCCCTCTCTCCACGTAATTCATTTTTCATTATCCAGGGTGAAGACAATAGTCACTATCCTTCATCTAGGGTAATTGTTCTGAACTCTCTTTGAAAACAAAAGTACCAGGCTAAGAGTAGTTTCTATAACAATAGAGTTTATAAATAGAAAAAAATATATACAGAAAAATCTCAGGGACCTCTTAATAATATTACTAAAATCCTGGAAGAATTCAATTATCCAGTTTTATATTTAAATATTTATTTTTTCTTTCTGATTTCAAAAGCATTATTATGCTCACTAAAAAACTGCAGAAAACAGAGGAAAGCTTTTAAAAGAATGAAGTTGCCCATAAACTCTCCATCCAGATATAGCCACTATTAACATCTGGCATTTTTGAAATTTTATAAATAGATATACATATAACTAAAGATAATTAACTAACAAGCTATATACATAACTACAAAGATAGAAGTCACATTGTATACAATTTTTGTAATTTTTAAAATTAGCATATTGTCATTCTTTCCCTGTCACTAAAATTCTTTGTAATTTCATTCTTAAGAGAGGCATGTTATTCAACCATAACACCCTGCCATTATTTAATCCTTCCTCCATTGTTGAACATTTTTACAATTTTTAAGTATTTATTATAAATAATGTGAGGACAATTATATGCATGTCAATTTTTGTTAGTATTTCTGATTTTTTTCATAGGATTCCTAGAAATGCAACACTGTTTAAAATTCATCAGTAATAGATGATCATATAAGCTAATCAAAGCTCAAGTAAAGTTCTTCTTTAAAAAGACTGTGTGCCAAGTGCACTTGAAAAGCAAGAACGGAATGCATATCAAATGTCTTTTTCCATGCATAAGCAGCTAACAGGAATAGCAGCCATCTAATTTTAAACATTTTGCTTTATTTCCCTTTATAGTAATAGTAGAATGATATTTGCACACAAATTCCCAGCATCTGGACATTATGGTGGATTTAAAACTGAAAAAATTGTCATTGCCTAAAATACTACTTCCTAGATCTATTTAAGATAAATTTTTAATAAAGGCATAAGCACACAGTGTCACCATGGTGATAAAAGGAAGCTAGGAATACCGTCTGGTAGAATATACATTGAATAAAAAAATAGGTTGATGATACAGTAGAAGACGTTCAGGCAAAGAAAGGATCAGAAGCAAAAGCAGAGGCTTTCTCTGATGAAAGAATCATAGATGTATTAGTTTCGGATTTAATCACGTAAATGTCACATTTGGCTTTCTTGCACAGTTTGTGTCTACTCAACAGACCCTTGGGCTAGCTCATCAAGGTTCATAGTACATACTTTCAGCAATCAGTGGGCAAATCTCAGAAACAAGAAAGACAAAACCATCCTTGCCAAGAATGCTTCTTAACAATGTACAGCATGGCTTTGTTGTTGCTGAATGCTAATTCCATGGGGGCAAAGAGAAGGAAATGGCTGAGCAGCATTCTTCACCTCAAGCTGTTGGCTACACTCAGACATTCTCAAGGTATAATGAGACCACTGCCTAAGAAGATAGAACAAAAGAGGGCTTTAAAGAAAAGTAATGATTCCTTTCCCCTGCTCATTCCTGGGATTGAAGATCTGTGTGGATGTTGTTTAGACATAATTAGTTTGGAGAAAATGTTCTTTACCGTTTTTTTCTCTCCTTAGAAGTTAAGGCGGAATAGTTGGATGGAATGAACATGGGCTAGGTGCTGGAATCTCACTTTGTAGAAATGTGTGATTAGGGCAAGGTGTTTCATCTCTCTGAGTCAGTTTTTTGTCTGTCAAATTAGGTTAATACTTCACACTGTTGTTATGAAGATTAAACAATCTAATAGACCACTCAGTACATAATAAATACAACTGATAGATTGCAGTATTATTGTTATTGCTATTTATGGATTTGCTTAGGAGATACAGATATATTTCCAAAGTACTATTAATTTATATTGATATGATACAAATGGTCAAAATCGAAAACAATATGGTAATTATTGGGGGGGGAGTTGGTTAGATTGGTCAATGCCTTTTTATTTTTCTTAAATTTTTCAGTTAACTTTAAATACATTTTATCAATGTATACATGGGCTTGCAGACTGAGAAGTCTGCCATAATTGCATTTTTTTAAGATGAAGTTTCGCTCTTGTTGCCCGGGCTGGAGTGCCATGGCATGACCTCAGCTCGCTGCAACCTCCACTTCCCAGGTTCAAGCGATTGTCTCGCCTCGGCCTCCCAAGTAGCTGGGATTACAGGCACCTGCCACCAAGCCCGGCTAACTTTTTGTATTTTTAGTAGAGACAGGATTCCATCATATAGGCCAGGCTGGTCTTGAACTCATGACCCCAGGTGATCCACTCACCTCAGCCTCCCAAAGTGCTGGGATTACAGGTGTGAGCCACTGTGCCTGGCTGATAGTTACATTTTGAACCTTGGGATTGTGCTGTTTTAGTCTAAGAAATACGTATGTCCAGACTTCTAATCAAGCACTTCCCATATATTCATGTTTATACAAAATCATCCCGGGATTTTGTTAAAACACGGATTCCTATTCAGTGAGCCTGGGGCGGGTCCTGAGACGTCTGCATTTCTAACAAGCTCCTAATGGTCCTGATGTGGCTGGCCTGCAGCACACAAGAGAATAAACCAGTAGTTCTCAACTAGAAATGACTTTGTTCCCCAGGGAACATTTGGCACCTTCTGGAGACGTCTTAGGTTGTCACAATTGCAGGAGGGTACAGCTAGTGGTTAGAGGCCATGGGTGTTGCCAAACATCCTATAATGCACAGAACAGCCCCACCGCAATGAAAACCTACTCAGCCCAAAATATCGGTACAACCCAAAATAGCAGTAGTGCCGAGACTGAAAAATCCTGACTTAAACAAATCTAACAATCTTCCTCTACTTACTGTAATTACTAACAACGGAGAATAAAGCCTATGGTCTTTTATTCATTCCTGGATTCAGATGTCATAAAAGAAATGAAAAGATTTGGGGAGACACAAACAACACTAAAAGTATGTATTCATACCTAATGTAATGAACCACTGCAGAAACCTTACAGCCCACAATGGGTCACCCTAACCAGATGCACCTCTCAGGGATGCGGCTGTAGTTCTGGCATGTGGATTGATGGTTTGGAGGTACAATGGGAGGGCAGAAGTATTTTACCAGGAAGACTTGAACAGGAGGTCCTCAAAGCCATCTGCCCCTGGTAGACACAGGTAGCTGCCTGAAGATAACAGGAACATGGCACGTTCCAGCCATAGGTGTGGGGTCTACGTTCCCACTTCCCGAAAGACAAACTCCAAACCCACACTCCATGAAGATGGCTCTACACACCTGACCAGGGCACAAGCACATTGCTTCAAATTGTCCTTTTCTAAACGATATTTTCCTTCACTGACATTTAACAAATTATTATCTGGCAAACTAAATTTTGATTGATAGGATGAAATCGATCAACATGTTTACTGATAAATTTTTGTTCTGAATTTCCAGGTTCGTCAAGGAGCTGGTTTTTGTAAGTTGCCTTGAAGATTTCACAAAGATATTTTTATTAGCGAAACTATAATCAACGCCAGCTGTATTCAGAATTTAATTGACCCACTTGGGCAATCATTTATGTAACAAAATAATGCATCTTAGGGCCAGGGAAAGATAAAAGACAGAGGTTGGACTTTAAATAGGAAACAAATCAAAATTAGAGAGAGTTTATCATTTTGAAGTGGTGTGGCCAAGATTTCTTGGAAAGAAAAATTAGCTAGTCCTCTAAATACAACACTAATATTCGTGGACACTTGAGTACCATTTCACAGTGGGGGAGATTTATATGATATCACAGGACTTTCAGGGCATCCCAATATGGCACTCTAAAACTGAATAACAAGCTTCCTGTCTCAGTCTTCCCATCCAAAATATAAGGTACATTTCCCTGTATTTGATATGTGGTGGGATCAGAAGAACTAAAATGAACTACTCCATGTGTATGATGGCGGACACTCTCAACTATCAGCCTATTGGAGGACACTATCCTCTTTGTTTTTTACTTAAGAGCAAACAATTTTTTAATACAACCTGTAACAAAAAAGAGAATGTAGTGAAATTTAAAAATCAGGAGACTCATATTATTTGTATGTGTGATTTTAAACCAAATTTTGAAGATTATGTCTATATGGATGAACTTCAATAAGGTTCAGAAAATATAAAAATGTTATCTCCTTCAGATGGCTTTGTCCTTTCTCCAATTTCCAAGTCAGTTAATCAGCACATACTCAGCACATATTATGTTTTGTAATAGTACCAGGTCTGTAACAAAATGTTATGATGGAAAAAGGCCTAAATTCCTTTTAAATGACAGAATGAAGTTTCGAGGAGTGAATCATTCATGATGACTTATTTTTTTTTTTTAGTCTGCTGAGAGAAAGGGATTGAGTGAAAAAAATCTCAGGGCAGCTGTGTCTTCTTCATTTTGCCTTGTCTTGTGTGATGGGAAGGTAGAACTAGACTGACTTTAAAACATTTTAAGAGCTGGCCCTCATTGGTTAATAACAGCTGTGGACAGCCACTGAAATGTATCCATACCTCACAACCCCGGAAACAAAGTGGAAGTCTCCATGTTATCAAAAATAAATGCGCCATTTTTTGCCACTGTTTTTTAGAATAAAACACTGTTTTATTCTGCAATAATTGGCCAACCTGAACTCTAACCTTAGAGTTTTTGGATTGTCAGCGTAGACAGAAACCCTTCTTTGTGGAAAGAAATTGTCTCAATACCCTATTACATCTGTTTTTATACCTCTCTACCAGTCCACACCTAGCTTTCTCATAATTAAATGACAGACTGAAATCAGGCTATCTACTAATTCTTATTGAATTCTGTAAGTAGCCTTTGCAGGAGAATGTGGATCTTTTAAAAGAAACAATTGTGGAGAGGGAGCCCGCCTTCCCCAGTTTACAAGCTGGGAGCAAAAGCAGGTTTAGAGCTGTGTGTCAACACCAACCATTGTTCCTACTGAGGGACAATTTTCATGATATTTTTCAAGAATGTAAAATAAGGTTAGTTGGAACATGCAATTCTAATCCCTTCCAGCACTTATCACTCTTCAAACATTCAATAGCCACCCTTAATACCATTACCTCTGGGACAGCATTTGAGTAGGCCCCTGCAATCTAACAACAAGAGACCCCAGAGAAAGACTGTGGTTTAAAAGCCTGGTTAAAGATTAGCACAAACAGTAATAAGAAGGTTCTTAGCAAAGAATCAGGACAGCTGCAGCTGAATCCTTGCTACCTGCTGAGGGTTGCTAAGCAACTTGGGCCTACAACTGCCCCAAGGGTGTTTTACTTTACAATTAGGATTTTTGAAGGGGGGTGAGGGGGAAGAGGGGGTGATTCCTGGTGAAGCCGGTGTAGATCCGTATATATGGATACGTGTTGTTGTGTTTTTGTTTTTGTTTTTTAATAGGGGAACGGTGTCACTCCATCCTTTCAAAGGTAGAACACTCCCTATAAAACAGATTTTTTTGGGGGGGGGATGTAACTGACAAAAATCTAACAATAACATAGAGTTTTTAAAGTGACATTTTGACTCTAAGGGAGGAATTATTTGCAATTTGTTTTGAACAGAAGCTTAGTTCGTGTCAGTGGTGAACCTCCAGACAATCATTAGTTTAAACTGCCTGCTATGTGTTTAAAAATTTCAGTCAATTTAGAGCTGATCTGAATTGCAAATGTGATGGTAATAAGCCATCAGGGAATGGCATATCTCTTTTTTGCACTTACAACCCTCTGCTTTAAGGAGCTCCGACTACACTGAAATATGAAAATATCATTTTAATCATGCGCATTGTCGACAAACACAGAAATGCTGGAGGCTCAGAAGTGGGAAAGTGGCGTTCGGAGGCTAAACACGGGAAGCTGTGACAAGAATGGAGAAACACATATAACATTTACTTCAAATTATATACGGTAGTAAGATTTTCCAAAAACAAATATTCAGTTTTGTTTGTAATGCAACTCGAATTTCCAAGCCCAACATCTGGATAAAATTTATTTTCTCTGGATTTTGGAATTAGACTTAGCCCAAACCCTTTATGAGGTCACTGGGGAATCAAGAGAACTGCTTCTTATGGTCAGATTTCAGCTTGCAGTACAAATACTGAGTTTTTAAGGACGCTTATCAATAAAAACTCTTATGTAAATAGCCTCTTTTGGTCCTCTAGAATACTGTGTGTTTTTGTAGTCTCAGAACCATCAATGTCAAGATGTAGTCTCTTTTCTCACAGGAGTTTCAGTTCAGAAGCTTAGACATTAGCACAGAAATTCATCATGATGATGCAAACATCCCACTCCATCACTGGACTTCTACATTGTCAGCTGTTTCCTTAATTCAATAAAAGAGAAGGAAATTGAGAACAAAAAGAGGTGAGCTTTCCATATTTTCAGTGGATAAGGTACATTTTCTTGATTCTTAGATACTATTTTTGTAAGCTATTTGATTTCAAAGCTAAACAGAACCATTGCAAGAAAGGACTGACAACTGACCGGCTGGTCCCCTAGCCACAGCAAATCACGTAGTATCTGTCTTTCTGTTTCGGTACCGCACACATCTCTTCCCTTTTGAATTCACTGAAGTTTGGTGCTTGGCTTTGTTTCAGCTGTATGAATAGAACCCCAGAAAGTTCCCTTTCTGCCACTTGCCAGAATCCTTGGGAAATATGGAAACTTATGAGTAATGCATTCATGACATGTTTTCTCTCAGCAAATTAAATATTTGCTAAGATAAAGATAAAGTGTAACATCATTGGTAAATACAGCACAAAATGATAGAATTTGAGTCCCTGAGGAAAATCTTAGTTAGAATTTAACTCCAGGGGGCCTTAGTCATCCACAAGGTCAGGGCTCTGGCCAATCCCAATGTTTGTTGATTTCCTTGAGAATGAAAGATAAGGGCACGAACTCTGTGATGTCAGTTACATTGGTGAAAAGAGAATCTCCCAACTTTCAGCTTTTGGTTTGTGTCTGGACTCCAAGAAATAGAAAAATAAAATTTTAAAAAGAAATTCTCAAAAATAACAGCCCATCTTTTTCACGCTGCATTGCTTCACTTGATTTTAAATTATTTCTTTCCAAACTATGATTATAATAGAGTGAGTCTCTAGCTATGTCTAAGCCAGAAATATGAAGTAGAAATGGAGCTAATCATACATATGAATGAGGAAGGTAAGCCTGTATAAGGAAAAGGGGCTTTTCCTCCACCTCAGGCATCTTCCCTTTCTTTATTCATCCATTCATTCACTCAGCAAATAGCTATTGAGCCTTCTCTGTGTGCACAGAGTTGTGGTAGGCACTGGAAAAACACAAGGATGAATTAAAATATTGATCCTGCACACCAGGAACTAAGAGAAAAAAGCCTTTCCATAACTAAATATATATAAGATAGGGAAGTGGGAAGTGTCAAAAGAGGCACAGAACAGTGCTAGGAAGTAGGTGTAGGTGGTCCAACGGATTGGCAATTTTAAGAGCTGCAGCTATGGAATCAGAAAGAACAAGACTCAATTGTTCTCTGGACTTGAATGATATTGAGCAACTTACACAGACTCCCCCTCTGAAAAGTAAGAATTGCTCAACAGATTTTATATATTTCCCTAGTCGGCACCCTGTCTTCTCCACAAAGCTGTTTTAAATCTTCTCAACTCTCCTGGAACCTCTAACTTACTAGCTTCCCCTCCGTCACAGCAGATGACCTCAATTCCCATCCTCCAGAGGAAATGGACTCCATCCGCTGAAAACCCACTCAGCTTCCTGCCACCAGCCTACACACCTAACAGAATCCCAAGCCATCAGTCTCTCTCAGAGACCCACTTTATTAATTACTTCTCTGCTCCTGTCTTGCAAAGTCAAATGCCCCTCTTTGCTTCCTAGGGCTCATCAGCATTTAGAATTGTACCAGTCTTTACTGTCTTAAAAACAACAGAATCAAAAACTACCCTCAATACTCCTCAATAATCTCTCTTTCTTTCTATACGTCCTGCACTCTCTGCTGTGTCCTCTTCGGCTACCACTAGTCACATGTAGTCATTCTCATGGAAATTAATTAAAATTTAAAAAATTTAAAACTCAATTTCTCATCAGCAACAGCCACATCTTAAATGACTAATGGCGATCATAGAGGGCGGCACAGGGCCAGATTGCAAACTCAGAAAATCTGGAACTAGAGCCTGTGATTTCTATCCCCCCTACTATATTGCATTTCTGCTGTGCACTGGGCACTGACGTGTGTGTATATGTATTGAGACTGAGACAGCGAGTATTTAACACATATACGTTGAATATGCACTGTGCATTTGACCTTCACAGTCCTTTGCAGTGAGCTGCACCGTGCCACCGCGTAGATCAGGATCGGAGCCCCACAGTGTCTGTGCTGGAGTCCAAGTCCTCCACAGCGTGTACAAACAAATCATATTATTCTCTGAATATCTCAATCCACTTCTCAACATTTGACATATATCTATGCTCATATTCACTTTTAATATAATCAAATGGATATTAAATTTGAGGAGCAAAGTTTTAAGAAAATAAAGTACACACCTCTCCATTCCACAAAATAAAACTAAACAGCAACTGAAGTCTCAGACAAGTACTAGCTTAGCTGCAAACCAATCAAATGTGACTGAAGGATTTCTGCTTCCAGCTTGCCCCAGCCCATAAAGCCTGGCCAGGAGGTTTTGAGCCTGGTACCTGGAGGCTCCCTGCTGTTTGTGTGGTCATGCGGAGTGCTCACAGCAAATCAAAGTCCAGTCTGCAATGTTCAGTGCTGCTGCATTCCCAAGACCTCAGCTTCTGCATGAATCTACATACACAAAGGGGAATAAGGGATATTTTGCACATGAAGCATACAGCTTCAGGTCCACTCTAAGAACATTAAAAGTAATGCTCAGGCCAGGTGCCGTGGCTCACCCCTGTAATCCTATTCCTTTGGGACGCCAAAGTGGGCAGATCACAAGGTCAGGAGTTTGAGACCAGCCTGGCCAACATGGTGAAACCCTGTCTCTACTAAAAATACAAAAATTAGCCAGGCATGGGTGGTGGTGGATGCCAATAATCCCAGCCACTCAGAGGCTGAGGCAAGAGAATCGCTTGAAACTGGAAGGCAGAGGTTTCACTGAGCCGAGATCGGGCCACTGCCCCCCAGTCTGGACGACAAGAATAAAATTCTGTCTCAAAAAAAAAAATCAGGATATTTCTCTTTTAATAAACATTTTTATTTCTGGGATATTTGGGTATCAGCTCCAATTTGACCTTTCTAGTAGGAAAGTACA
>CAUYQU010055678.1:0-36047 GCA_963574635.1 Cheracebus regulus
ACTGAAACCCTTAAGAAGAGATTTTTCTACTTAGTTAATTTTTGAGTCATGACTTTTAGAAAAAGGTACACTGCCCATTTAGTATGATATTGGCTGTGGGTTTGTCATAGATAGCTTTTATTATTTTGAGATATGTTCCACTGATACCTAGTTCATTCAGAGTTTTTAGCATAAAGGGCTGAATTAATGTTGAAGGCCATCTCTGCATCTATTGAAATGATCATGTGGTTTTTTGCCTTTGGTTCTGTTTATGTGATGGATTATGTTTACAGATTTGCGTATGTTGAACCAGTCTTGCACCCCCAGGATGAAGCCTACTTGATCGTGATGGATAATCTTTTTGATGTGCTTTTGCATTCGGTTTGCCAGTATTTTATTGAAGATTTTTGCATCTATGTTCATCATGGATATTGGCCTGAAATTTTCTTATTTAGTTGTGTTTCTGCCAGGTTTTGGCATCAGAATGATGTTGGTCTCATAAGTTAGTGAGGAAGTATTCCCTCTTGTATTGTTTGGAATAGTTTCAGAAGGAATGGTACCAGCTCCTCTTTGTATGTCTGGTCGAATTCAGCTGTGAACCCATCTGGACCAGGACTTTTTTTGGTTGGTAGGCTATTAATTGCTGCCTCAACTTCAGACCTTGTTATTAGTCTATTCAGGGATTCAACTTCTTCCTGGTTTAGTCTTTGTAGGGTGTACGGGTGCAGGAATTTATCCATTTCTTCTAGATTTACTGATTTATGTGTATAGAGTAGTTTTTAGTAATCTCTGTATCCCCTTTGAAAACTGGCACTAGACAAGGGTTCCTTCTCTCACTATTCCTATTCAATGTAGTATTGGAAGTTTTAGCCAGAGCAATCAGGCAAGAAAAGGAAGTAAAGAGTATTCAATTAGGAAAAGAGGAAGTCAAATGTCTCTACAGATGACATGATTGTATATTTAGAAGACCCCATCATCTCAGCCCAAAATCTCCTTAAGATTATAAGCAACTTCAGCAAAGTCTCAGGATACAAAATCAATGTGCAAAAATCACAAGCATTACTATACACCAATAACAGACACACAGAGAGCCAAATCATGAGTGAACTCCCATTCACAACTGCTACAAAGAGAATAAAATACCTAGCAATATAACTAACAAAGGACATGACGGACCTCTTCAAGGAGAACTACAAACCACTGCTCAATGAAATAAGAGAGGATACAAACAGATGGAAAAACATTCCATGCTCATGGTTAGGAAGAATCAATATTGTGAAAATGGCCATACTGTTCAAAGTAATTTATACATTCAATGCTATCCTCATCAAACTAGCATTGACCTTCTTCACAGAACTGGAAAAAACCACCTTAAACTTCATATGGAACCAAAAAAAGAGCCAGCTTAGCCAAGACAATCCTAAGCAAAAAGAACAAAGCTGGAAGCATCATGCTACCTGATGGTAAACTATGCTATAAGGCTACAGTAATCAAAAGAGCATGGTACTGGTACCAAAACAGAGATATAGACCAATGGAACAGAACAGAGGCCTTGGAAGTAACGCCACACACCTACAATCATCGGATCTTTGACAAACCTGACAAAAATAAGCAATGGGGAAAGGATTCCCTGTTTAATCAATGGTGTTGGGAAAAGTGGTTAACCATGTGCAGAGAGCTGAAACCGGACCTATTTGTTACTTCTTACATAAAAATTAACTCCAGATGGATTAAAGATTTAAACATAAGACCTAGCACCATAAAAACCCTAGAAGAAAACCTAGGCAATACCATTCAGGACATAGACATAGGCAAGGACTTCATGACTAAAACACCAAAAGCATTGGCAACAAAAGCCAAAATACACAAATAGGATCGAATTAAACTTAAGAGCTTCTGCACAGCAAAAGAAACAATCCTTAGGGAGATGGAGGCAGCAAACCATATTGCCATGTGTGTACCTATGCAGTAATCTTGCATGATATGCACATGTATCCCAGAACCTAAATACAATTTAAAAAACTCAAAGGAAGTCATAGGAAAAAAATACCTCACCTACAAAGGATCAAAGATAATAATTACATCTAACTTCTTATAAAACATAAAACCAAAAGACAGTGGAATGAAATATTTAAAAGATTGAGACAAAACCACCCACCAAACTAGGATTCTGTATCCCATGAAAATATCTTTCAAAAGGAAAGGCACAAGACTTTCTCATACAAACAAAAATTGAAGAAATTAGTTGCCAGTAGAATTTCCTTGCAAAATATGTCTTAAAAAAGTTCTGCATAGAGAAGGGAAATGATACAGGTCAGAAACGGGTCTGCATAAAGGAAAGATGAGTATCAGAGAAAGAAATAAGTGTAAAATGTGCCTCAGCCTCATGACACCAAAGAATCTAACTTATGTTTTGTAATTCCTCCTCCTCAGTTTCTTAGATGACTTGGAATTGCAAATCTTCTTCAGGCTGTCCCTGAACCATGCACCTAGTCACAGTGCTTGGGAACTTGCTCACATTCTTCTGATTGTCAGCTTTGGCCTTAACTCCACAGCCCCATGTACTTCTCCAACCTGTCCTTAGCTGACATTGGTTTCACCCCTGCCACAATTTCAGAGATGATCGTAGACATCCAAACTCACAGCAGAATTATGTATGTGAGCTGCCTGAAATAGATGTCTTGTTAAATTCTTTTTGGATGTTTGCACAATCCAGTCATGACTGTGATGGCCTATGAGCCATTTGCGGGCACCTGTCATCTCCTGTACTGCACAGTGACCAGGAATCCCCCCCTTTGTGGCCTCCTGCTTCTGGTGTCTTTTTCTTTCTCTTTCTTTTTTTTTGATGAGTCTTTTGGAATCCCAGCTATACAGTTTGATGTCACAAATTCTTTCATGCAAATGTAGAAATTTCTCATTTTTTCTGTGACCCTTTTCAGCTTCTCTGTCTTTCCTGTTCTGACACTGCCAACAATAACACATTGATGCATTTTGTTGGTGCTATCTCTTGTGGTCCACTCTCAGGGATCCTTTACTGTTATACTCAAATTGTGTTCTCCATACTCATAACCCTATCAAAGATGGGAAGTATAAAGCAAGCCTTCTCCACCCGTGGCTCTCACCTGTCAATTGTTTGCTTATTTTATGGAACAGGCCTTGGAGTGTACCTTAGTTTGGCTGTCTTACCTTTCTCAAGAATGGGTATGGTAGCCTCAGTGGTATATACCACAGTCACCCTCATGTTGATCCCTTCATTCACAGCCTGAGAAACAGGGACCACAGAATGCCTGGTGGTGGCTCCTTAGCATAACTTCCTAGTATGAATACTTGTGCTATCCTTTATGGATAGTGGTTAGAAAAATCAGCAAACACAAATATCTGGAGCCAAAAACACTGCAGGTTTGGTTATATATTTTTTTCAGCTCTTGTAGCTTTCGATCCTCTTGATGTTTCATATCTGCATATTGCTTCTTCTGGTATGTCTTTAATGGGATCAATAGAGTGAATCCCACCTATATTATAATCACTGATGATTATAATCATCCTATTCCAGCTGTAGAGCCTTCTTTATTTCTCTTTTGCAATCCAGGCATCATGGATAAATGTACAACTCCCTCTCTTTTAAGAAATACTATTTTCAGAGCAGTTTTAGATTCACAGCAAAACTGAGGGGAAGGAATAGAGATTTCTCACTTACTCTCACATATGCATAGCCTCTCAAATTTTCAACATCCTCCACCAGAGTGGTACATTCATTACAACTGATGAATCCACACTGACACATCATCATCATCTAAAATCTGGAGTTTACTTCAGGGTTCACTCTTGGTATTGTACATTCTATGGGTTTGCACAATTGTACAATGACATGCATCCATCTCTTTAGTACATACAGTATTTTCACGACTCTAAAAGTCCTCTGTGCTCTGCCTATCCATCCCTGCCCTTTCCTTTGCCCCAACTCCTTTTAACCACTGATCTTTTACATCTCTAATGCCATGTAGTTGTAATCATACAGTATATAGTACATATAGTCAGTTGCATGTAGCAATTTGACTAGCTGGTAGCTTAATAATCTGTAACTGAGGGGAAGGGCATAAAGTAGGATAGATGGTGAAGAGAGGCAATTATTTATAAAGCAGATTTTTGGGAAAAATGGCTAGTGGTCCATACTTAGATTAGATTGGGTATTTCATATTGTTTTTGAGCAGTGGTAGTACCAATCATTAAGAGGAGAAGATTGTGTATGTTCTGTGATGCTTCTGGATTGGGTGAGATCACAGCTAGTAACTAAAGATATAGGAACTGGTTCTGGTTTCAGAGAGTGGGTAGAGGAAGCTTAAATAGATTTCAAATGTCTTCTATTCCCAGGAATCCACATTACTAGAATTGAGAAAAGAGAGAAAATCTGGAGATTCAGAGATTCCAATGAACATTTAGGCATTTTGTTTTTAATCATTAGAGACCTGGCAAGGCTGACCTGGTAGCTAAAGATCCTCACTACTTGATGGAATTGGAGTGATTAGCATATGCATATAAAGTAATACTATTAGCTACCATTTGTTATACTACTACTATGTACTATTTCTCCATATGTTTTAAATCTCATAACAATACTGAAAGATGTTGCATTACTTCATTGGACGGTTTATCTTTAAACCCTTCAATGAAGTAATGAAACACCTTTTTCTTTCTGTCTTTAAGAAAAAGAGCTAGATTTTTAAAATTGCTAAGGATAAGCTCTCTAGGTATATGGGACCACTGGAAGAATAAGAAAAGAATAGAAGAGTAATATTAGAGGAGAAATACAGGAGAAAACAGGGCTCGTGATGAAGATAGAAGAAGGAAAGAAAATATATATTCTGGCCAAAACAAAGAAGGACAAAACATTTTCACTGTTGGAAAACAAAATAGGAGGTTATTGGAGGAGTACTAGTGACTTCGGAGCTGATCCTGAGAGGTTGGCTTCAAAAATGTTTTAAGATTGGGCCCTTTAGAAGCAGAGCCTGAGAAGAGGATTCTTATGCAAATATTTAGTGAAGGAGTGATCTCCAGTAGTGGAACCTGTAAGGAGATGAGGAAAGCAGCGTAGAGCAGAAGACACTAAGCAGAAATGTGAGTTCAGGTGAAGTGTAGTCTCATCGTGACTGAAATGAACCTTGCAGCTTATGTGGCCAGCAGCAACTGGGCTCGCCTATTGCAGCACTGTGCCATCCACTGGCTATGAACTACTGTGGGTTGGTGTGTGACCTCCCAGATATCTCCAAGATAGGCAGGGTTCAGAAGTCAGCCATTAGTATCCAATACCCACAGACCAGGCTTATATAAGGGAATCTTGTTGAGACACCAGTAGTATCTGTTATGGGAAGGGGAAATCCTGCTGCTTGGGAAGAGTCAAGTGGATGGTCCTGGAAGGGAACACAATTAGAGGCATCAAACAAGTGCTTAGGACAGCATGGGAACCGAGTCTTCACTTGCTGACCTCCTAGTCTTTGAGCACTTCCCATTATCTGTATCTAGGAGCTCTTCCAGCTGTTGCCCTCATTCTGTCTGGCAAGTATCTTATTCAACTGCATCTAGAACTTTGCCTGTTGGTGGACCAGCAGGGCTAATATCAGTCTCATCCATAGGAATATACTCAGTGCTTATCACATTGCCCACTGTAGATGTCCCTATTCTTAATGTCTAATAAAACCAAGGAATTGTTAACTAATGGTATAGCGGTAGGCAGACTTCTCACACTTGTAGCTGGGAGAGGTGCTGAATTAAAGCATCTCAGACAGCCTTTACATTGGAGAGTGATTAACAGTTCCCTTGTAGTTATTTATAGCTGCTCATGTAGCTCACACTCCTGGAAATGCAAGGCCTCTGGTAAGCGGAATCAGAGAATATGGCTTAGCCTTGAGGTCACGGAAGGCCTCTTTTTCTCACATTTAACTTAAATCCTAGAACACACATACTGGGATTATTGCTTAGAATTTCGGATAGTTAAAACTAGGTTGAAGAAGAGATGCCAATATACTTGGCCAAACAGCTGCAGGCCACTAACAGCAAGCGCGTCTCACCACCTCTCACACTCCTGAGTAGGAATATGGGACTTGGATGGAAAGTTTTTTCTCCCAAGGGTCTGATGCACAAACCAGAGGAAAGAGAGAAAAAATTGTTTCATATTCTGGTCATTGGGTAATGCAACTGAAATCCAGTTCAAAGTGTCAATCTTAGGGTAATTGGGTTTCTCCTTTTCTGTGAATAAGTAAAGAAGGCAACATAGACTTGGAAATATATCTCATTAGACTGAAAGGTAGGAAATGTATTTTCTTTTCTTGGTTTTGTCCTTGCATGACCTTGAGGAAGTCATTGAACTTCTCCATGCTTCTGCTTCTCCACTGTAACTGTATAACTGTTTGCTAATCATCTTCCTAAATAAGGTGTCAGGATGTGATTATTTTACAGCCCAATTATTTTGCTAATGATAAATGTGCTTGTTGGGATGAGCTCAAAACAGGCCATTCGGGTGGCCCTGGTCAAGGTGTTATGGTCATACTGGGCTGTCATTAGAAGCAAGGAGACGAAGACTGTGTCAAGTTACTCAATTAGGCAATTGTATAAAATGATTCAATCTACTCAGCTGAGAAAGAAAAACAGTCAACAAATTACTGTCATAGAGATAACTATGTCTTAAAATGATTTAACTAGCTTTTCAATTTTTGATTAATTTTCTTGGCATCAACTAAACTTTTTGGAAAATATGTTAAAATGCATTTTTATAATCTTTTGAATTCTTAACTCCACACTTGTGAAACATTTCTCAGGTCACCACCTCATATATATGGTCCCATTTAATCTTTCAGAAAAGTGATGTATTTGGTAGAAGAGGAAGTATTACCTCATATCTAAATATAAAGGAATTGAAGTGCAGTATTTCATATGGATCAACCTGTGGCCCAATGCACATGGATAACTTTGAAAAGCGACACATTAAAGAATGCCCCCAAATGCCAATAGATACTCAGAGAGGGAGTTCATTTTTGCTGGTCTGCTCTGTTTTATATCCCTTTTTGAGTTACATTCTCACTTATTTAATTTAAATTTATTTCTTAGGAACTGTTTGATACTTATAAAACAACAGCATAAAATACAAATGGGGATTATGTAGCATACTAATAAGGTGAATTCCCATGAAGCCAGCACCCTATGTAAGCGTTAGAACAGTACACAGAATTTTAATATTTATTTGTTGCTCTCTTGCCTGTCTGCCTCTGTGATCACCTCCCACCTAGAAATAATGACTATGTTACATTTTGTATGTTTTTCTTAAAAAAGTATTTAAAACCATATATGTAGATATTCCTCAATAGTTCATTGTTTAATTAGTTTTGCATTGTTTGATTTTGATCTTTACAAAAATGACAACAGTTTATAGTCTTCTGAAATTTGCTTTTTTCATTCAATAGTATGTTTAAAGATTCTGATATTTTGTTTGATGTGGTCTATTCATTTTCATTGTGGAGGAATAGAATTTACTCGTTTATTCATTTGTTTATCTATATTCTTGTCAGTGAACCTTTGGATATTTGAATGGTTCCCCATTTTTCATGTATAGGAACAATGTTTTTATAAACTTGTGCTTGTATGCAAGGGTTCTGTACATATTTATCCAAGAGCATGACTAAAATGTGCATCTGTTGAACTTCAGCAGGTTATGACACAGTGTTTTCCAAAATGGTTGTGTAAATTACACTCTTACCAATAGTGTAAAAGAGTTCCAGCTGATCAAGAATCTCACCATTTTTTGCTTTTATCATACTTATAAATCTTCTCTCTCTTGTGGGTGTAAACAGTGCTTTGTCTTGAAGTTTCAATTTTAAATAGAGGTGGGATTTGTTTCTTTTGAAGTCCTTAATCTCACCTAGAAGTTGCCATCTCTCCTAATCCATTTGTTTACAGAGAAATTGGACTGTGCTTCATGATTAAAGAAAATGAAGGAGTCTGCTGCCCTCCAGAGAAAACTTGAATTCTCTCAGGCTTTCCTTCTGCTTCCTTATTAATACATTGTACCTTCTCAAGAACACAGGAAGAGGACACAGATTCTTAGTCTCGAGACTATTTCTTTTCCCCCTCTGCTTACTCAGATTACAAAAACAAATATATGTGAGGCAGGTCCAGTTTTTCTTGTTTTTGGTCTACTGCAAGCATGACTGCTCTGCTGAGCATAGTAAGCTTTGCAGCGTCATAGTTGGTAACATGTTGAGTGAAAGAGTCAGAAATTTGCAGTGGGGCATGAACGATGGATTTTCTATAGCAGCAGGGATAGAATCTACTGCTTATCAAAGGCTGAAAAACAGGCCTCCCTTAGAAGTCAAGACAGAAGAAAAATGAGCTTGGAATGAGAAAGCACATGATAGAAATGTGGATATCTTCAAAGTAATGTGAAAGTTAAGGATTATAGTCATATACAAACACCACACTGAGATGTGCCTTTCCAGATGGCAATATTTTCATAGATATTTAAAGACTCTGGAGTTGTTCTTCAGCCCTAGAGAATATCAGCAGATATTTTGAAGCCTAGAAATGGTGAATGACTTTCTCAGGATTATACAGCTAGTTATTCACAGACTTAGGTTAGACTCTGGGATATTTGAGTGCCACATGAGCACACGTTCTATTAAAACACAAACTATTGCTTCCTCGTGTCGGCTCTCTACTTTTTATTCTGCTGATTAAATTGAAACAATGCCATAGGATGCACATTCCCAAGGAAGAAATTGTATAGGTTGTATTCTGTTAGACTAAAGGCTCATGACAAAAATAAAGTAATTTTTCAAAGAGTTTATATTTGAACTCTCACAGCAAAGATGTCTTCTTTTTTTTCTTTGAAGCTGATTGTGGTACAGGCACTTCTGTGATTGTGATTTGTTAGAAAATGTTCCCAGAATATTTTATTGGAATGGGGAATGGGTCAGGGAAAGCAGGACTCACAGAGAATGATGGTCCAGCTCCACAGGGAATCTTGAAGATAGAGTAGACTACATCTTGGGGTTGTTTCCATGGGAAAGCAAGGAAGCTAGAGTATTTATGTACACTTACAAGTCAGTCTTTGGTTAAGGTTATCCCCATGGTGAGAGGAAGTGAATCCCCAAGTACTTCCAGCTTTCCTTTTGCACAAAGCAGATTCCAGCAGCCTGAAGGAAGTCCAACAAAGACTCACAGCTGGCCTTCAGGATTAAAAAACACATCAGTGGCTGGTGCACATGAACATGGTAAAGAGATTCAAAGAGATATAGCAGAGCACTGACTGCTTCTGTGGCTGCTTTAAGCTAGATCTTTCCTATTAACAAGGTTCTCTGAAGTAGTGGTGGTGTAGTAAAACTCTACTACGTAATGTATTTTCTTGGGCTGTCTCACACATGGCTGATAAAAAACCAAATTCATACAGTGTTTTTTGGGGGAAAGTTTGGCAATAGATGTCAGAAGTCTCAAATGTAGAGTTTTCTAATAAAAATAAGACATATTACTTATCAACTGTTTATTATGTTGCTAATATCATACTATGTGGTTTATTTGTATGATCTTTTCTTTTATTGCATTTTATATTTTGGGGTGTATGTGAAGAACATGCAAAATAGATGCATAGGTACACACATGGCAGTGTGATTTGCTGCCTTCCTCCCCATCAGCTATATCTGGCATTTCTCCCCATGTTATTCCTCCCCAACTCCCCACCCCCTGCTGTCCCTCCCCTATTTCCCCCCCACCAGACCCCAGTGTGTGAAGCTCCCCTCCCTGTGTCCATGTCTTCTCATTGTTCAACACCCACCTATTTTTTATGGGGTGTTTGATTTTCTGTTCTTATTTGTATGATCTTATTTAAAACTCTCAACAACCTAACAATATAGATATTATTACAATGCTCATTTTATAGATGAGGACACTGAGTCTCATTGATTGATTGAGTTGCCTAAGTCACATAGTTGGCAAGAGATATAGCTAGAGTTTGAAATAGGTCTGTTTAGTTGTAGGTACTGTACTTGATTCCAGAACTGTTTACATTAAATGCTTAGGAATAGGTACAAAAATTTTATCCATAGTAATTTCCTTACAGTGTTTTATATTAAAAAATTTGAAGCTATCACAAAAGTCCAAGAGGACAGGGTTCAGTGAGCTTCTAGAGAGCTAAATACATAAAGACTCCTAAAGGTGGCACACTCAGTGAGGGCATGGAAGCTCTGTACCCCTTGCCCCATAACTTTCCCTATGCATCTCTACATCTGTATCCCTTATAATATAACAATAATGCATTAGTCCATTTTCACACTGCTATAAAGATACTTCCTAAGACTGGGTAATTTATAAACAAAAGAGGTTTAATTGATTCATAGTTCCCCACGGCTGGGGTGGTCTTAGGAAACTTACAGTCATGGTGGAAGGTGAAGGGGAAGCAGGTACCATCTTTATAAGGTGACAGGAGAGAGAGAAAATGCGGGGGAAATTGCCACTTTTAAAACCATCAGATTTCATGAGAACTCCTTCACTATCATGAGAGCAGCATAAAAGGAAATTGTTCCCATGATCTGATTACTTCCTATTGGGTACCTCCCTCAGCACGTGGGGATTACAATTTGAGATGAGATTTTGGTGGGGACACAGAGCCAAACCATGCCAAGTAAACATTAAAATCTGAAACTACTAATATTTACATGTCTAAAAATTGAGGTCTAGTTGAAAATTTGTATTAGAATTATTTGATGCGATAATTTGTAACACAAAACTAATATTGAAAATTTGTATTTTGTTTAACATGAAAAACTGTTCACTATATAATATTAAATAAAAAATCAGGCCCAGCCAGGCACAGTGGCTCACTCCTGTAATCCTAGCACTTTGGGAAGCTGAGGTGGGTGGATAACAAGGTCAAGAGATCGAGACCATCCTGGCCAACATGATGAAACGCTGTCTCTACTAAAAAATACAAAAATTAGCTGGGCGTGGTGGTGTGTGCCTGCAGTCCCAGCTACTCGGGAGGCTGAGGCAGGAGAATTACTTGAACCCAGGAGGCAGAGATTGCAGTGGCCGAGATTGCACCACTGTATTACAGCCTGGCACTTGGCGACAGAGCAAAACTCTGTCTCAAAAAGAAACAAAAAATCAGGCTCAAAACAACTATAAATTATGTTTCTATTTTTGTGAAAACAAAATATAAAACAAAACAAAATTATACAGAAATGGTCCGTGAGCTATGTGAAATAACAGATCTAAGCACTGGATGGTATTTCTGACCATTCTCTTCTAAAGGTTTATGGAATGCACTTACCTCTTGCTATGATTTGAATGTGTCCCTCAAAGTTAATGTGTTGGAAATGTAATCCCCAATGCATCAGTGTTGGGAGGTGGGGCCTAATAAGAAGTAATTGGGACATAAGGGCTATTTTCTCATGAATGGATTGATGCTATTAATATCAGAGTGGGTTAGCATTATGGGAGTTGGTGAGTTATGAGAGGGGGATAGTTATAAAAACAAGTTCAACCCCTTCCTGCTCTCTCTTGCCTTCTCTTTGCCCTTCCTCATGGAATCATGGGGGAAAGCCATCAGTAGATGTCTTTTTCTTGGACTTCTGAGCCTCCAGAACTGTAAGCCAAATAAATTCCTGTTCATTATAAATTGTTCAGTCTGTGGTATTCTGTTATAGCAGTGTAAAATGGACTAAGCCACCTTTCTAATTCTTTTTCAGGGTATCTCCTCAAAGTAGTGAGGTGCTACAATTTTTCTACAAATATTTTGAATTTGATAACCAGAAATGGATAAAGAGGACCTGCCTAAAATCATGTCCATAAGGCAATTTAACCTACTTTCATACTTCCTGGGATTTATGCACTGTAATCCTGATAGTCTCTGCTTGGAATGTTCTTTCCCTCCAAGCCATGCTATTAATTCATAACCAATTTTAATATCTCAGTCCCAAAAGGCTCACCCATCCCTTCTCTTCCAACATTTCTTTTCTCCCTTAATAAAATATGCAAGCACCAGATACTGTACTTGGAACCAAATAGGACACTAGAAAAGAAATTAGCTTAGGGGCTTGTGTTTATAATGTGTCACAGAACATTTGGACAGCAACATTTTATAATATGTCACAGAACAAATGAATGAATGAGATTGAAAATGAGATTTTTCCAAGTCTTATTCTCAAATGAAAGGGAAGGGTCATGTGTGTATTTACAAATGACTCATAAGCTGTCATGCATATCCATTTTTAAGTGACTATGAAGCTCCCCAAATAATAACAATGACAACTAAGACCATAAAGGACCATATATGGTTTACAACTCTTCACAAATATTGCTCCAGAAATAAGAGGATATTTGGAGAAAGATCTCCAAAAGATAAAGATTTTAGTCTTTGTTACTTATTTCCACAATTAAAACATATGGCTATTGAGTATAAGTGTCTGCAAATATTTTTCTTTAGTATGTTGTTTAAAGAGGACGGACTTGGTTAGTAGTTTGAGGAAAGCACTTTGGACAGAATTACTTACCTTTATTACACTTGACAGATGCACAGTGACATGCGTGACTTTGGGCACCACTTACATAACTGTCCTGAAATACCATAAAGGACAGCAGAGGAATAAATTGAACTTTTAGCAAAGACTAGTGTTACTTCAGTAAGTCTCACATGTGAATGAGTAGAAGGCTCTGAAAGTTGATGTTCAGAAGGATATCATAAATCAAAATTTATTTGCCTTTGAAAAGCTGTCTGGAAGAAATACATAATATAATTCATCCTTATTTATCTTTTAAAAGCCTAGAATATCATTTGCTCTTATCTACCATATTGGAATCTATTCACATCATTCAAGTGCTATAGTTCAATAATTCTTGGAGAAAGGTCAGGAAAACGTGAGCGACAACACTACTTTCGTTTTACAGGTAAAAATGGAAACCGTAAAATCAAAATTGAGCTTCAGGAATACAATTCAGCATGAGAGAGTTATGAAAAAATTAATTATACCATTAAAAAGATGCACTTTAAGAATAAATATGATTTTAGTATTTAATGATTTAATTAAAAAAATTTAAATAAAATGTCAAGACAAAAATTGTGGTGTATATTGGTGCATTTATTCCATTTGAGGTTAGTTTTGTAAATTTAAATTTCTGTTTTCTATTAAATTTTTTTTGTTCACCCTATTTTTTCTGCTAACTTTGTATTATTTACATCCACATATCCAAAGTTAATTAAAATATTGATAACTATTTTATGGGAGTATCTGTACTGCTATCTTTCACTTGTTCATGCTGAAGACCTAATGGAAGCATGGTATCATTCCCTTTGATGTTAGGAGATCTAATTTCTAGGTCCAGCTCCATTCCTAATAAGCTTGATGACCTTGGGTAAGTCACATAATTATGTTAATCTTCAATTTTCTCATCTATGAAATGAAGTTGGACCATATGATTTTGAAGGTCCCTTTTATCTCTGAAATTATGCTGTCAGCTCTCATTTTTATCAATTTGGAGGAACAATGATCTGCTGTTACAACACAGTAGATTAATCCTCACTGTATCTGCCTAATTGGCATGAAAAGCGGCAGAGACTGAGAAAAGGATGCAGCTGTCTTTGATGCAAGTAGGCACAGGCTGAAGCTCCTCAGTGCTCTCAGTGCCTTTCGATTTTTCAGGAGCCCCACTGTCCACATGCTCCTGACCATTCTCAGAGCCAGGGTCTGACCTTGGACTCTAGTGACCTTCAATATATATAATCATAAATTGATGCCCTTGGTCTCATAGTTGTTTCCTGAAGTATCTTTTCAAATATATACAAATTCTGGTGTTTAATTGTGGGAATGGATCTGCTACTCTGAGCCAAAAGTGAGTTGCTTAAGAATGCCTTCCTTATTTCACGCTGGAGTGCTAAAGACTGGAAGTCTATGGACATGATCTTAGAGGGAAACCCTCTGACCTATCTCATGTGTTTTTAAACACATAAAATAAAATACAAAAGATTGCAAAGAAATCAGATAAATTAAAATGCAGTTTTATTTATAAATCCAAATTTAAGACCTGTATGAATATTATTTTTCACCTAGACTGTGAACTCCCTGAGACCAGGAAGTATGTCTCTTGTTCACTGATATATCCTAAGGGCTTAACAGTGCATGGTTCAGTCAGGATGTTCCATAAATGCATGCCTACTTATTTAATCACACGATTGTAAAAATCTTCCTTCTTTTAAGTCTGCTTTCTCATCAGATTTTAAGTTTCTTGGGAGTAACAGTAGATGCTTATCCACTATTGCCTTTCCAGGTCTTATAAGGTGTTTCACACTTAATTGGTGCTCAACTAACATTTATTAAAAGGACATGTAGATGAGCTAGCTCTATACATTTTCTGATCTCTTCTGGCAACTTTGTGTACTGGGTTAATGGCTTATTGCTGGCAATTCTGTTTTCTGGAGGTGCAGGTTGGCCTGAAGTCTTGAAGAATTAAGGCAGAGGGTACATTGGTCTGCTTGTGCTGCCATAAAAAAATCTTATAGACATGGTGACTCTGACATCAGAAATTTATCTTGTGATAGTTCTGGATGTCAGAAAGTCCAGGCTTAAGGTTCTGGCAGGGTAGGGTTTTTAGTGAGAGTTGTTTTCCTTGCTGGCTTGCAGATGGCCACTTTCTCAGGTTCTCCTTATACAGTAGAGAGAGAAAGAGCTCTCTTGGTATCTCATCTTATGAGGACACTAATTCTATCATATCAGGGCCCCATCCTTAGGTCCTCATTTAGCCTTAATTACATCTATAAATGCCATATCTCCAAATGCAGTCACGTTGGAAGTTAAGGCTTAACATAGGAATTTTGGAGTGATACAGTTCAGTCCACAGCAGAGAGTCAGTGTAGTGCACTGAACTATGAAGGTCTCAATCCGGCTGTGCCATTAACTAGCCAAAGACCTAGAGAATATCCACTGTTTTCTCATGTGTAAAGTTTTTGACTAGATAAACTGAAGTTTTCTACCCAAATTCAGATTCTTTGCACTTATGTGAAGATCCCAGTGAATCTCAATAGAACAAAGTTGCTGCCCAAACTGAAAATGGTCTTTTAGAATATTATCATACATCATTTCTGAAAATACCATACAATAAAGTTAACTTTTGATTGAAGGACCTCAAAACTTTTCAGTGAAATTTAATATCCAATATGGGTTGATTAATGCCTAGTCAATAGTTCAGAGATCTATACGGCTTTCTGGAGAATGAAATGGCTTGAATTTGTAACTGGCATTAAAAAAGCTAGCAGTGCTGGAAAACTAAAGTAACATTCTCTTTTACTTCTTGAAGTTGGTTCTTTAGAGCTTCTTAGGATCATATTGATTCCTTCTTTGCTGTTACTCAAATGGAACTGGGTAACAAAATCACTTCTATTGTGTATTTTTTGAAATAAACTTATACCTAGGAAATTAATAAATACTAGTGATAGAAGTGTTCATTAGACATTAATCTGATAATGACTTCAACACTTAAAAATGTTTATTTCTGTTCACACATTTCCCCTCTGATTTCTGTTGTGTTTAATATTCTTCATAGTAGTATTATGCAAGCTAAACCGATATGTACTGCTTTGCTGAGAATTTCAATATTTTAAAGCTTGATTAGAACCCATGTTTCTTTTCTCACAAAGAAAAAGACTGACAAAGTTTACCAACTAATTTTTTTGTAGAGAGTTTCCATGATTAGCATTTAAAAAAAGGTCAGGCATTTGAATAGTTCTTATAAATCTTTAAAGCAGCAAAAGCTTTTGAATTGATCAATTTGGGCTGCTAATTTTACAGAGTACTAAAAATGAAAGGATTTTGAATGACAGTATAATCCAGCTTTGATGGTATAATCCAACTCTCATACATTACAACGCCCATAAATTCTCTATGACTTAGTTATTCTTAGTTCCAGTTATTTGATCAGTCATCCACTTACCACTCATTTATTTATGTTTTCATTCATTTATTTATCATTTGGTGAATGAGGCAGTGCTGCATAGTGGTTAACAGTATAGGCTTAATTTAGAATCCTGGTTTCTCTATTATTGGTAATGTGCGACCTTACTCAACTTCAGGTAAGCTTCAGCTTTTTTAAGAAGGTGATGATAGAAATGCCTACTTCACAAATTTGTTTCAATGATTAAATGAGGTAGTGTTTTAAAAACATTTAAAAAGAGTGCCTGACACATATAAGTGGCTCAATAAATGTCAGTCCCTCATAAATACCCATACGGCTGTTATGAGGATTATACAGATGGTGGATATAAAGATTTCAGCTAAGTACCTGGCAAACAGAATCCAACAACAAAAGTGAGCTAGTATCATTAGGAAATATATATGCAAGTTCTGGGGACAAAAAATTAACAAGTATCATTGACTTTTTAGTCCCTCCGTCTTTCTTTACATCTTATTTTTCTAGGAAAATCTAGGCTAGGAGAACACACCTCAGGTTCTCTCCAGATGCAGAAGATATCTAGAAAGTGCCTAACAGAAAAATGAGTTCATTATAGCCTACTGCAATTTTTCCAGAACCATTACTCAGTAGCTTGTCCCAGAAATGAAAGATATTAACTTATCTTTATTTAGGAGCTTCAGACTAGGGGCAATAAAATGATGGAAGAGGTGAAGTAGAGATAGATAGTCTTTCAAGATAGTCTTTAAAATTGTAATTTGTTTTAGAAAGGTTAATACTTAGAAGGGAATTGACTAGCATCTTAAATTAATGAGCAATGTGACTAAGGAGATAAAAGAAACACTAAATGCTACCAAGTCTCCAAAATTAAAAAGGGGGTATCTTTGGGAATCTTATGGAGTTAAATTTGAGCAAATTAAGAGGATGACTTTCATGCATAGAAGGTAATATAGTATAAAATTGATTATTTCCAGAAGTAGTATTGCTATACAGGATTCTTGGAAAATAATGAAAAGGTCTAAATAGTTATTCAGGGAAGTGGAGATAAAGGGCAATATCTTCCATGTTCTCACAGGACTTCTCGTGGGACTTTTGGCAACAAAGTCTGTATTATACGAATTGAAAGTCCAATCCAATAAGGCTATACTGTGCTCCCATATATTTTTCCATTGCTAGTTAAGTGGATAATTGGTTACTGTTATTGTGATAAACCTGTGAACTTTTATTGTAATTTGGAAAATTTACATAGAAAAATTCTCTCTCCAGTTTAGCAATTCAGTATGTAAATCTCTCACAGGACATTTGTGTTTAGGGTAAATCTAAAGCCTTCATAATGCAACTGAAGCCATTTTTTGCTTTTTTCTCAGAGGATGTTGAATTCTATTGCTCTCTCTACTTAAATAATAGCTCTTAATGGGCAAACATAAGAAATAATATGATTTATCTAGTCTTTTTGCAAGGATGTTATTCTGTATTTAATTATCTAGGTGGCTGTCTAAGGTTTCCATAGTTCTCTAATTAGAATATTTCATCGGGGTCTGAACTGTAGGTTTCAGTTAATAATGGTCATTATTAAGTCCTGTAAATAAGCACATCTCATTGTACCTATCTCCTGAATCACTAAACATTTACTACAAGATTATGTATTCTTCTAGATATGTATCTTTTAATAATTTTCATTATACCTTGAACTGATGCATTATTTAAAACTTTAATTTGCCTCTTGTATTCCTGTTAATTTACCCATTTCACTGCAACTTCTAAACCATTGCATCTCATTTTACATTTTTCTGGATGCATCTCTGTGCTCACCTCCATTTAGCCATTTAATTATACTTTCTCACTACCATGCTCCTTTTTATTAGTTTTAGATTTCTCCCTGAGAGAGAGAAGGGAGAGAGGTGTGTTTGCTTCCTCTCCTCTCCTCTTTAATATGACCGTAGTAAGATTTTCTAATTTTTTTGTAGCTATGTTTGTGTGGTCCCTATCTGGGAGAATCCCCAGGGATCATTCTAGATGTTTCTTTTCTGAGTGAATTTTCTGCTTTGGCTCTTTCCCACTCTTTATTTACATGAACTGATTGTTATCTAAGGAAACTGCTCCTAAATATTGTTCATTTAAAACTCTCACAGACTGTATTCTAGTAACTTCTATGGCAGGAGTTGGGGGAGGTATTCACATTTATTGTTTTACCAGGTATTTTAAGTTTCCTTATATTCTAACATTGTTGAATAAAAACTGCCAAAATAGGCTGTCCATGTTCTTTACTTTGTAGGATCTGTATTAAAAGAAAAAAGTAATGAGAAGACAGCTCTTATTTATTTTCCACAACATTTCAAGCCAATTTTACGTTTTGATTCGTCAGTCTTTTGTTGGGTCCTAAATGGAACATATGAGGCAGATAAAACACCTTTCAATATTATTTGTTGATATTTTTTCTTGAAGGCAGGTGTCTAATGATCATATTTCCCAGTAGACTTCTGGAAACCATCAAACATGAATATGAATGATAAGCAGGACCAAAGTGCTGCCTCCATTTTTTTTCCTGTGTAAGCCACCATGATTCTTGAAATTACCAAAGTTAATTATTGGCAAAACATTTTCTATGGCATCAATTAAAGGTTGAGACCAAAATTAGCATTAAATGATTAGGGAAATATAGCTGATTTTAAATGATATCTGTCTGGCAACCTTTGAAGCCATCTCTTTCAACTTTCTTTTTTAAGTTTCACTTATTCACTTATATCCTTATTCATTTGTATTTACTGAGTGCATGACACATGCCATGTCTGTGATTTCTACCCAGATTGAAAAAAGATAGAATTTATATCCCCACTTCAAACACTGAGAGTCAGTCTACTGATAAAAATGAAAGAATTTCTATTATTTGGAAGGACAATGAAGTTGCATGCAGAAAAACAGTGATCTGTGCCTGCTACCTGAATCAAGGCAGCCTTATCAAACTGAAAGAAATTTGAAGTACGTGTATTCTTATGTCTATGTCTGTCTTTGGGTGAGGCCTAAGTTACCCTAAAGTTGGGCAGCTGTCCACTCAAAATGTAAGACACTTTGAATATCCATTCAGAAACAACATGCAGCTCAGGGTATGGAACTGCTGAATCCTGTGAGGTATTTCCCTCCTCCCCAGTAGGGGGGCGTAGACTGTGTTAGAGAACAAAAGACTCTGTGATGTGACATGCTAGAGATTGTTGTTTTTATGTATTTGAGTAGGAACAGAAATCATAAGACCCCAAGTGGCTAGAGAAGCTCTTCCTCCTGCAGAACGACTCAGTGAACACTGATCACCTCAGCCCTGGAGGCTATGTCGCTGGAGGCTGGCCTGAAGTCAAGATGGACCTTTTTTACTTTGTACTTCTAAGCATGTCAGGTTGCATTTTCATTATTTAGTAAACATCATTGTTTTATAATCTTTCTGATAATTCCTATCTGACATCTGCTGCTGCTGCTGCTTTTTTTTTTTTTTTCCCTGCTGGTTCCTTTTCTTTTGTTTGTCATTTTTATTCACTGTATTTTGCTCAGTGTCCTTAAAAAATGATTTGTGGTGATCCTCCACAACCTAGAACACAGTCTACGCCCCCCTACTGGGGAGGAGGGAAATACCTCACAGGATTCAGCAGTTCCATACCCTGAGCTGCATGTTGTTTCTGAATGGATATTCAAAGTGTCTTACATTTTGAGTGGACTGATATAACAAAATACCATAGACTGTGTGGCTTAAACAACAAATGTTCACTTCTCATTTTCTGGAGGCTAAGAAGCCAAGCTCAAGGTACCAACAGATTTACTGTGTGGTAAGGGTCTTCTTGGTTTGCAGACCAGCACCTTTTCACTATATCCTCACCCGGCAAAGAGAGAGAGAGATCATTTCTTTCGTTTCTTCTTTTGCCTTTCAAAGGTCCAGGCTCCAAATTTCATAATCTTGGGGATTAGGGCTTCAACATATAAATTTTGGAGAGAGTCAGTTCATAGAAGATGGTGTCTTCCTCTGGATGGGATGTGGATTGCCTTTTGTTTTAGTCTGTTCAGGTTCCTATAACAAAATGCGTTATCCTGAGTAGCTTATGAACTATAGAAATTTATTTCTCATAGTTATGAAAGCTGGGAAGTCTAAGATCAAGGCTTAGATCTGGTGTCTGGTGAGGGCCCCTTCTTCATAAACAGTACCTTCTTGTTGTAGCCTCATTTGGTGGAAAGAACTAGCTAACTCTCCGGGGTCTCTTTTATAAGGGTACTAATTCTATTCATTAGGGGAAGCCCTCATGACCTAATCACCTCCCAAAGGCCCACCTTCTAACACTATCACCTTCAGAAGTAAAATGTCAACATATGGGTTTTAGGGGTACACAAATACTCAGACCATAGCAGTTTCTGCCAGATGCTGAGAGCATTCCCAGTCAGGGACCAGTTTAAACCAAGTTTACAGATTCAGATTAAGGTTTCTTTGATTAGGCAGAATATGTATATATGAACTGCAAACTTATGTGATGTTTGGACTATGGCCACTGTCACTAATTCTAAGGGATTTCTTTTCTTATTATTGCATCTGTGACACAGCTATCTTTTTGAGTGTCTGTGGTGGGAAGGAAACAAACAAATAATACTCCCCACAATCTTAATTTTTGTAAGCAACTAAATTTTAAGGTTGCTTGATTAACTTGGGCTAAGCTGAGAATAATGAGAATGCTACACAAAAATTTTTGTTCAAGGATTTTTACCTTTATTTTCTAATGGTGTAAAGAGAGTTTCATTAAATTAGCAAGAGATTTTAAAATTAATTGTTCATCAACAAGATAGAACACTAAACATTCATTAAAAATTCTGTGTTGGAAGAATATTTAATTATGAAAATAATGCTCATGATGTTATTAATCAAAAAACACTTTACCTTTTGGTATGTATCACATGATTCTATCTGGGTAAAATGAAAATAAATTAAATGTACATTTCCTTTTCATAGTTTTTTTACATTTTCCAATTTTATGTTCAAAAACAAAATATCTTCTTTCTAATGCCATCCACTATTTTCCTAAGCAAAATTCAGTATCTTTCCTCTCTGAATGTATGTTGTTTGGTATCACCTTGTTTAGTGACATGATTTTATTTCTTTCAGTCAATCTCTTAAACAACAAAAACCATATCTATCTCATAACATTATTAGGAGAATCAAAAGAGATAATTCATTTAAAGCAATTAGCATAATGTCTTGCGTATAATAACCACTGAATAAGAATTGTGTTTTTATGATCCTATTTTGTGTTTTGACATTTTTAGAAATGGATATAATTTTAAATCTTTTGGCAAAAGTTGAGTGGCAGAATGATTTTTTGGGTAAGCACTTATTCTTCTTGCTCCTGGAAAGTTGTCATTTCTTGCATGTGAGTCTCCATCTTCTCATAGGGAGTTTCAGAACCCAGATATTTGAATAGACACATGCATTACCCATTTCCAATACGTTCCACTGAAAGGCGCTGCTAATGTAAAAGACGTGATTAACATACAATTCATGGGAGTGAATCAAAAACAATTTTTGTTGTCTTCAATTGTCTGTTAAAAATTTATTCAGTAAGAGCATCTTTTTTCTTGCCACTAGGTTACTTTTCTTCTTAGTCATAGATAATGAATAGCTTAAGTCTAAAAGCATATGTTCAGCTTAGAAACTTTCAGCGTCTAATCCAAAACATAAATCAGCATTTCATTCTTCATTCAGGAGAATGGCTTCTCTGTGTCCACCTTCAGTTAATGCTGAAAGTTTGATTTGGCAATTGCCAGCTTTGGGGGAAGGAGCTCTATTTGTCTTTTTCTTGTGCCTCTGCACATGCTCACTGGCTACTTTTTAGACACCACCATGATCCACAATCTCCTCTTGGAAATTCCTCTTCACATTCTAATCACCTTTTAGATTCTTGGTCTAGCTGAGGATTCCAAAAGTGATAAAACATTTGTTGAATATTTCCATGCAAATTCTGTGTTTTGGCTCGGCACTTCACTTTGATATGCAAGCATGATTGTGTCTTGGTGGCCAGATGAGCATTTCGGTACTGACATCTTTTTATATTACTGTTTTAAGGAAATGGTAAAGCACAGCAGTGAGACAAAGGCATTGGGAGGAGCAGCACTCTAGCAGTGCTGGAAAGCCAATGGGAGGTTTAAACTTAGTGGTTAAAAACACATATTTTAGAACTCAGATAAGTTCTCCCACTGACTCACTATAATTTTGGGCAAGTAAATTAACCTTAGATTTCTCATTTGTAAAATAGGATAATAATAGTACCTGTCCTATAGTCTGTTGTGAGGATTAGATGGGATAATGCATGTAAAAAATTAGCACAGTGTCTAGCATATGGCATGATAACAGATCATAAATAGATTTAGTAAATATCGTCAAAATAACATGATGATGTCCTTGTGGCTTTGCAACTTTGAAGTTGTTTGAGGTAGTATCCTAAAGGCTGTCTGCCTGTGAAAGCCACCCTCTCCTCACACATTTTACCTGACACTGACAACTATGATCCTCTATAGTTCCCATTGCACAGAGTGAAAATCTCTATCTATTAAAGTTCTTAGCACAAGGAACACTTGGGACTTGGTTCAGGTAGAGTCTGAGATGTGCCTTGGTTACCTCAAGACCACCATCTCCCCATTAACATGACTTTCTGTATGAGTCTACACTTCCCCGTGACCACCAGCTATAATCCATATACTTTTTATGACCTTGCATAACTTTTCCTCTCTGTTTTTTTTCTGCATTCTGTCTCATAGTCTAATACCATGCCACGTTAATTTGACTAAGATGATAGCTTTGTCATTTAGAATTTTTTACATGTTTCTATAATGCTTTTTCTAAAGCACAAAGCAATTTGGTCATTAAATCATAAATGCTCTCTTTAGTTCTACTTCAAAATGGCTTTCCCAGAGTCAGGTTAAAGTCTTCAGAATGACTTCTGACAACTAGCCAAAGAACAACGGCATTCTTGTCACCATGTTGTTTCTTATCTTCAAGAAAAGGGTGACAGGCATTGAAGAGAGAAGGTAACCACTTTCACTAGATAATTGCTAATTTAGGAAAGTTATCAAAACTCCCCAAATCATCAGTTAAAATATTTTTGCAAGATTTTCATCATCCAACATGTTTCACACATACTTTGTGTGTGAGGGTGGGGTTGAGGTATGGATGAGGAGATAGGGTAGGGGTAGTTTCTCATTTCCAAATAAGCCTAAACATCTATTGACACTAAATTAGAACACCCTATATTTGATTCAGAGGCATGGCAAGGTGGCTTATTTTTGCATTAAAAAATGTCTGATGGTTACTGGATGTGATGATGTGCATTTTCTTCAGTATCTGAGAAAATGTCTTTAAGCTGCTGTTTTCTTTCGACTTTAGCTGCTGGAAATATACAAAATTTTAAATTTTACTTGTGTATTAAAGACACATTTAAGATTAGTATCTGTATAATAGACTAAGATATTGATAATTTTTTCCCCAGATTTTCTCCATTGTTTTCATTGATACAATGCAAAAGGAACCTGGGAATTTGGGTGCATTGCCGTTGCCTCTGTTATCTGATTCAGTGTGATCTAATAATAAAACATAGGTTATGTTGGCTCCACCACTGTCATAAAATTTCAAGGAAGAAGTAATGGGACTTAAGGAATATTACAATCTTTTATAAATAATGTTGTTTATAAATAAACGACATTATTCATGTACAAATATTTGCCTTAATTTTGTGTTAATAGTATGAGAAATGGTGCTCAGAAGTTCCTAATATTTGGGGAATCTGATTGTATTCTGGAGTTCTACCCTTGCACTTGTGTCTCTCAAGTTCCTGGGTTTCTGTAGCAAAATAAAGGGCTGCAGAATTGAATAGGAGTTAATATAATACTTAGCCACATCTTTTCAGGACAGTAATACTTATAATGATTTTTCTTTATGATTTTGTTTCACTATGATTGCTTAGCTACAGTTTACTTTGGATTTATCTTTCTTGAGTTTCATGATACTTTTTGAATCTATGACTTGACACTTTTCCCCATTTTTGAAAACTTATTGGATATTGTCTTCTCAAATATTACTTCTTCCTTTTTATTTCTACCTATGTCTGCTGGGACTCCAATTATGTTCATGCAACAACCTTTTCACTGTGTTCTATAAGTCCCTTTCCTTTTCTCTATAATTTCGAATCCCTTTTCTTTACCTGTTTCAATATGTATATCCAGGTCACTAATATATTCTCTGGATGTGTTCAACTTGATGGAAAGGGGACTTTTTCTAAATATTTGTTAATTCAGAAAAAGTGGAGAAACTGCTATATGTCAGGAACTATTTTAGGCATTGGGGGTGCATTAGTGAACAAAACAGATAAATATCCTGCCCTGGTAGAATATATTCTGTGGAAGGACACAGACTATAAACAAAAAGTATAATAAGTAAGTATTCAGTGCTGTACTTTACAAAGTGTTGAGTACTGTGGAAAGAATAGAGCATGGTAAATGTCACCAAGTCAGGCCTCATCAAGAAGGTGACATTTGAGCAAAGGCTTGAAGGAGGTGGTAGAATGAGTAACAATGGGATAGGCAGTACAAAGACCCTGTGCTTTAATGGGATCACTCTAGCTGCTGCTGAGAAGAGATTGTGGGGGCAAGACTGAGAGCAATAGACCAGTTAAGGGCTATTGAAATGATCCTGGCTTCTGACCAGAAGAGGCAGCAAAGATGGTGAGAAGATACTGGATTCTGAAAATATTTTGGTTATAGGACGAACAAGATGTACCAATTGATGGGGTAAAATGAGAAAAAAGGAGAGGTTGAGGTGGAGTTCTAGCTTTTTATTTTTTATTTTACTTTAGGTGTATACTATATCCAGCATTTCTCCCCATGTTATTCCCCCCTGAATCTCCCCACCCTCCCCACCCCGCGCTGTCCTTTCCCTACCCACCCACAACTGCCCACAGTGTGTGATGCTCCTCTCCCTGAGTCCATGTGTTCTAGCTTTTTAGACAGTGGCTGAGATGGAGAAGAAGTGTGAAGGGAAGACAGGAGTTACATTTGCAGCATTATTATAAAACACTCAAATGCCAGTGTCATTAGACAAATTATCACACACTCAACCACTTTACCCAGTTTTGTTGCTCATTAATGTTATTAATTTTTTTATGTGTTGTTTATTGTCTGTTTGACTATTCAAGTATGAGTTACAAGAAAGCAGGGATCTTTCCCAACTTGTGTGCCATTGGATCTTAGAATATTTCTTGGCAAAAAAGTATGTGCTTTATAAATATTTACTGAATTAATTAATGAATGCATACAGTTTTCCAAATTTGCAAAGTGAGTAGATTGATACTTGCCTTGCTGAATTCTTCAGGGTAGTTGTGAAGGTTAAATAGCATGTAAAAACACAAGCAGAATATAGACATAAATGCCTCTATATCTCTATGACTTTTAAAATTAATATTGATTTCTCCATGGCTTAAAAAGCAGGCTAGCATAGTGATTAAAAGTACAGGCTTTGGAGCCAGAAAGACCTTGGTTTGAATCCCAGTGAAGCTATTTTCTAGTTGAATGACTTTGGGAAAATTGCTTAATTTTTTGTGCCCTTTGTTTCTTCTGTAACTTGGGAATAATATTGTCCTTAGTTTTTTTGGTAACTGTTCAATAAAATTTTGCTCATAAAAGGCATGTGAGACATAGTAAGTACTCAAAGTTAGATTTATGATTATTATGATTCTGTCTCCTGGTTGATATATCTGACTGTGAATATTTATTATGTTTACAAGTCACCATTATATGTCTTCTATGCAGATCTCATGTTCTGTCTATTGCATCTTGTTTTTTTTTCCTCCCATCCTGTAGAACTTCCCTTTTATCAGCCTCTTCATTCCAAAATTTACTCCATCCTGCACAATTCTGGATGATGGTATTTTCTAAGGACTAAAGATTAATGGAAAGGACAGCTTGGGACAAAAGTAGCCAGGCATGTTAGGCAATAAAATTGAGCAAAAGTCGATTACCTGACATTACATTCAGGTGTGGGGGCTTTTCATTTCAAAATCAGTAAACACGCTAGAATTCTTAAGAAAAAAGTCCTGAAGGTGAAGTTCTGTCTTTTTGCTTTACACAGTTACAGGTGGGAAAATCAATAAGGTGGTATAATCACACAGAAAGGATTAATGCCCCAGGAATATTCTCCTGTGATTGTATAACTGGTGAGCCCCCTTATGCTTATTCTCAGAGGGTTATCTTGATAACTTTGTCTTATAAACTTCTAATGAGTGAGTGACAAAGGAAGTGGGAAGGTGGAGGAGAGGGCAGGAAGTGAAGGTTGATCTACTACCAGGTGCCAGCCAGGGATCTACCCATTGGGAGCCTGCCTAGAAAAGTGCATTAGGACCTTTTCTGGAGGTTAAGCTGTAAACTGTCAGCCATAGCTGTTTTAAATGACTAATAACCACCTCCAGGGTCACCTTTGTCCTTTGAAGGAAGATTATTTTTGGTTTAAAGTTTAGAGTAGTAAAACCATGTACAAGGTAGTGTGTAAACGAAATAGTAAAACTAGCTTTTGCATACAACAACTTAGTGGAAATCGATGAATATCACTAATGCTATTTGGCTCCTTTTAAGAAGGTTTCTGTCAAGGGGCTTTATAATTTAAACAAAAAAGTGCTCTGTCCTTGTAAATAGTATTCTGGTGAACTCTCTAGTAAAATGCTAATTATTTTTCAGGTTCCAAAAAAAGAGACTACAGGAGATGGGATGGTATGCACAGCTGGGACAGAGGTGCTTAGTGGAGACTGGCTCTGGGGCTCACAGGTCTGCCTGTCTGTCATGTCTACAGCAGTAAGGAAGCTGTCTAGACATAATGCAGTCAGCTACGGTGTGTTAGTTTTTAATGCAGCACTGCAGAATGATACAATGGAGGGCATTATAGTAAAGGACAAAGTTCCTACCCTAAGATGTTGGTGCCCTGAGAATAGCTGCTGGTGTAACAGAACAAATACCAGCTTGCTGTGTGCTCATTAAATTTTAAAAAACTTAACAGGAAATATTGAGATAGAAAGTAAAAAAAGGAGAGAATTTTATCTTCTGGATTTTTTAATTTAATGTTTCTTGTGTTGCAACAGGTACTCGGTATTACCTGCATGAAATAGATCAAGGAATAGCTGCTGTGTTGGCTATGTAATGGGGCACTGTAATTCACTTGTCCTTTTCCTTTTTTCTCTGACCCTTAACTACCCCATCTTACTAAGTCAAAGGCGAATCCTATATGGGTCTATTAATTTGGGCACAGAAAGAGCTGGAAGTCTGGCATTTCTTCCATTACTTTGGACAGTGATGGCTAACGTTGAAGGTTCTTACACTCATGATTTTTTTTAACTGGAAGAGACAAAATAATCATGCTGACTCAAAAGAATTGAATGTGGACCAAGGATCCAGGAGAATGCTCAGAGTCTGTGAGCTCTCCAAAATTACAGCAATATTTCAATATGTGAACATATTTGAATTTTTCTGAAAAGTTTTAAACTTTAAGCCCTTTGAAATTATATTCAGTATTTCAAAGTGTGGACATGTTTGAATTTTTCTGAAAAGTTTTTAACTTTCTGCATATTTTCAAATGTGTCCATAAATTTATAATAGTTAATGACTCTGGTTTGCATACCCCTACACACTCCTTTCTACATATTCAAACTCTACACAGTTTCCAAAATCAAATATCATTGTTCATGAACCTTCCCTAACTATTCTGACTCGCAATGCATACTTCCGTCTCAGAACTTGAATGAAAAAAAAATCACAACTGTGTTATGTGTCCCCAAAGAAGGTTATCTGGTGTGTGAGGGGAAGGAAAGGGGGATGGGATGTGGCTAAGGGGTCAGGCAAGGCTTCCTGAGGAAATGATGCTGGAGCTGAGATCTGAAGGAAGGGTGGCAAGGAACAAGGCAGAGAGAGTAAAATAGATGCTTAATGCATATTTTAAACTGATGACTAGATTTGATTTGATGATGGTTGTTTGAAGAAAATTTTCAGATATTCATTATGAAAATGGTTGTTTCCCTTGCACATATAAATACTAGAGCTAGGTGCTAGAACTATGACAAGACAGTCTAGCACACAATTGTGTAGCTTCTGCCTACTCAGGGTAACATCTCACTCTGCAATTGAGACTATTTGTGTGACTGTGTTTTCTTCTAAATTTATAGTTTCTTTTAGGTAAATGTCTAGGTCTACTCCTGAGATTCTGAATTATGTCATTGATGGGACCTAGGCATTGGCACTTTTCAAGAACTCCCCAAGTGATTTTAATGAGAAGCCAATGTTGAGAACTACTGTTAGGAGACCATCAAAGAAACCTTAGCAGAATTGACAAATGATAATACCCAGTGTTGACAAGGGCATAGGATACAGATACTCTCTCACACTGCTGCTGAAAGTTTAAATTGCTATGAACATTCTAGAAAACTATTTGATAGTACATTTCAAACACTGTACACTTTTATATTTTTTTCCCCTAGCAATTCTACTTAAGAGGTCTGCACTAAATAAACCATTTGGTATATGGACCAAGATTTTACACAAGGCTGCTCTTCAGACTGTTTCTAGGACAAAGGCTAATTGAAAACAATTTAAAACCTTGACAATAGGGGATTAGTTAAATTAGTCAATTCTTTTTAGCAATTCTTTTTATAATGATAAGCAACTACTAGAGATGATACAGCAAAATACTTAGTGATGTGTGGAAGTGTTCAAGGTATAAAGTAAGGAAAGCAGGTACAAAGTAGTATGTATAATGCCTGTGCTAAAGAAAGAATTAGAAAAGCCACAACAAAGTATTTATATCACTGCTAAATATTATTTTAGGCCAGGCGTGGTGGCTTACGCTTGTAATCCCAACACTTTGAAAAGCTGAGGCAGGTGGATCACCTGAGATTGATCAGGAGTTTGAGGCCAGCACAGCCAACATGGTGAAACCCCTGTATCTACTAAAAATGCAAAAATTAGTTGGGCATGGTGGCAGGTGCCTGTAATTCCAGCTACTTGGGAGGCTGAGGCAGGAGAATTGCTTGAACCTGGGAGGTGGAGGTTGCAGTGAGCCGAGATCGTGCCATTGTACTCCAGCCTGGGTGACAAAGTGAGACTGCATCTCAAAATAATGATAATAATAGTTCAGATGCTTAAATTTTTTAAAATCTTTTTTTATTTTTATGGATTCAGGGGATAAATGTGCAGGTTTGTTACATGGATATATATGCATAGTGTTGGAGTGTGGGCTAGTATACCCATGACCCAAATAGTGAACATCATACCGAATAGGTAATTTTTCAACCCTCACCGCCCCCCCGCCCCCAACTAGCCTCCCTCATTCTGGGATCCCTGTGTTTATTGTCTTCTTCTGCATGTCTGTGTATACCCAATGTTTATCTTTCACTTATAAGTGAGAACATGGAGTATTTAATTTTCTGTTTCTGAGTTATTTTACTTAGAATAATGCCCTCCAGCACCATTCATGTTGCTGAAAACAAACAAACATAATTTCATTCTTTTTATGGCTGTATAGAAGTCCATAGTGTATATATATACCACATTTTCTGTATCCTATCATCTGTTGATGGACATTAGATTGCTTTCATGACTTTGCTATTGCAAATAGTGCTGAAATAAACACACAAGTACATGCGTCTTTTTGATGTAACTATTTCTTTTCCTTTGGATAGATACTCAGTAGTGGAATTACTGGGTCAAATGGTTGTGCTATTTTTAGTTTTTTAAGAAATCTCCGTACTGTTTTCCACATCAACAGAAGTTGTACTAATTTACATCCCTACCAACAGTGTATAAGTGTTCTTGGCAATATCTGTTGTTTTTTGATTTCTCCACATCCTTGCCAATATGTGTTTTTTGATTTTTTAATGTCATTCAGACTGATGTTAGATGGTATATCATTGTGATTTGAATGTGGTTTTAATTGTGGGGTTGTTGGCCACTTATATGTCTACTTTTGAGAAATGTCTGTTCATGTCTTTTGCCCACTTTTATTGGGGTGTTGTTTTATTCTTATTGAGTTGTGTGAGTTCCTTGTAGATTCTGAGTATTAGTTATTCAGTGGAGACATAGTTTGCAAATAATTTCTCCCATTCTGTAGGTTGTCTGTTTACTGTATTGACTGCTTATTTTACTATGTGGAATATTTTTAGTTTAATTAAGTACAGTTTGTCTATTTTTGTTTTTGTTGCATTTGCGTTTGAGGTCTTAGTCATAAATTCTTTGCCTAGGCCAATGTCCTAAAGAGTTTTCCTACATTTTCTTCTAGGATTTTTGTAGTTTCAGGTCTTACATTTAAGTCTTTAATCCATCTTGAGTTAATTTTTTTATTTGTTGATAGGCGTTCAATTTCATTCTTCTGCATATAAATAGCCAATTTTTCCAGTACCATTTAGTGAAAAGGGTGTCCTTTCCCCATTGTTTGTTTTTGTTGATTTAATCAAATATCAGTTGATTGTAGGTATTTGGCTTTATTTCTGGGTTCTCTATTCTGTTTCATTGATCTAGGTGTCTGTTTTCATAGTAGTACCATCCTGTTTTTGGTTACTAAAGCCTTGTAGTATAATTTGAAGTCAGAAAATGGATTCCTTCAGCTTTCTTCTTTTTGTTTAGGATTGTTTTGGTTATTTGGGCTTTTTTTGGTTCTATAGGAATTTTAGGATTGCTTTTTCTGATTCTGTGAAACATGACGTTGGCAGTTTGATAGGAATTGCTCTGAATCTATATATTGCTCTGGACAGCATAGTTATTTTAACTATGTTGATTCTTACTATAATGAGCATAAGACGTTTTTCCATTTTTTTTGTGTCATCTGTGATTTCTTTCATCAGTGTTTTGTAGTTCTCCTTGTAGAGGTCTTTTACCTCCTTGGTTAAATTATTCCTGGGTATTTTATTTCTTTGTGGTGATCATAAATCTGACTGAATTCTTGATTTGATTCTTGACTTGGTTGTTATTAGTGTATAGAAATGCTACTGATTTTTCACTGGAAGTGGTGGCTCACGCCTGTGTTCCCAGCATTTTGGGATGGCCAAGGTGGGTAGATCATGAGTTCAAGAGATCGAGACCATCCTGGCTAACATGGTGAAACCCTATCTCTACTAAAAATACAAAAAATTAGTCACATGTGGTGGCATGTCCCTGTAGTCCCAGCTACTTGGGAGGCTGAGGCAGGAGAATTGCTTGAACCAGGAGGCAGAGGTTGCAGTGAGCTGAGATTGTGCCACTGCATTCCAGTCTGAATGACAGAGCAAGACTCCATCTCTAAATAAATAACAAATAAATAAATGAAATGCTACTGATTTTTGTATGTTGATTTTTCATCCTGAAATTTTTCTGAAATCATTTAATCAAGCCTAGGAATCTTTCAGAGGCTCTTTAGAGGACTGTAGGTATAATATTGTATCATCACATAACAGAGATAATTTGACTTCCTCTTTACCAATTTGGAAACCTTTTACTTTTTTATCTTGATTGATCACTCTGGCTAGGACTTTCTAGATGCTTTTAAAATTTTGTATTTATTTATTGATTTCTTGTCTGAATTCTGTCAGCATTATTATTATGAATTCATAATATTATGAATTCTGTCATGCATTATTTTCAAATAGAAAAATTATAATTTTGACAAAAACATTGGCAAAGAAATACACACATTATTAGAAGGCTAAATGCCTTATCTCATGAGACGTACTTCAAAAAAATAATATGAAAGAGAAATCCTAACTGAGCTGAATACCAGACAACCTGGGGGTTTGATAAAAATGCGGAATTCTGGACTCCTGTATCAAATTTCCCAGGAAGTTCTGATGTAGGCTTTAACTAATGGGGTTTTAGAAATTCCCAGAAGAGTTCAATTTTCTGGCATCTCTATGATTTTAGTTACTATTTTCCCCTTACCTAAATCTTTCATGTTTTCAGACATTAATGTAGGCTTATTTTAAGGAATCAAGAGAAAGTAAGTCTCAAATCCTTGTGCTTTAGACTTCAGTGATAACTACACCATTGGGCCTCGTGGATAACGAAAGCCATCAGGACAAAAACGCATCTAGAGTGGCCAGGACACCCCTCAGGAAGCAGGTGTCTGAACACCCTCCACTAATTCCATTATGGTCTCCCAGTTACTCTGGAGGAGGCTGTTATGTACTTACTTCACTCATTACATCAGACAGCTTCTGCTTGCTGATGCCTTCTGTCCCTCATGGCTTCCTGGGTCCCATTTGCTTATGGTTTCTCTTTTTTCTCCTCCTATCTTTCTCCTTCTGTTCCTTCCCCGAATGTCTTCTTCACTCTCTAGTGTTGAATGCTGGGCACCTTGCCAGAGCATCTGCCTTTGGGTGAGGTAGTCACCGGTGGTCTAGTCTTCTGTGGCAATGTGTCATGTGTTACAAAGTATGGGCTATTCTGAAGAAGTCACAAATGCCTTCCTTCAGTCATACAAAAAAATGTTACGCAACAATTACTGTGTGCCAGGCACTGTGTTATTCTCTCAGAAGCAGTTGTAACTGTGGAAGGTCCTCAGAGTGTTTTAGAGGTTTCTGTGATTTTTTCTTGCTTCTAAGTTTAGTATTTAGACATTACTGGAAGTGGCTTATTGACTCAAGGGGGAAATGCTCCTGAAAGAGAGGAGTCAAGTTTCTTTTCAGAACTCTCTCTCCTTTTTTGAGTCTCTGCTCTGATCAACTGATTTTTTTTTTTTTTCAGAGAGAGGCTGCTGAGAAATGTCCTGCTCATTTCCACAGTGGCCTAGTTTGATCCTGGGAACAAATACTTCTGCCTGTGGTTCTTTCCTTCCGACACTTCAGTGGTTTGATTATGGAAGCAATTAAGGGATTTACCTCCTCTTGCCTTGTCTATTTAGTATATTTTAATGTCATAATGCAAATAAGTTTTAATTGCTCATTTCTACTTAGCAGTCTAGCATGTCCCTAATCAAGGTGGAGGGACAAGGCACCGTTCTTCCTTTGGAGCTGTCAGGGCTGTCAGCACTAGCTTTGGGGTGTGTGTGTGACAGAGAGGCTGGCTACACAGAAGAAGGAAACTGCCAATGGAGGACACATACTTCCATACCTCTCTCTACCCTTACCTTTCTCATGCACCTTTTTGATTCTTTGAGACAGTAATACTCTCTTCACATCATAGAAATTGAAGGCTCAGGGAATCAGTGTTTCATTATCAGTTCTCAGCTCAGAATTTGGGCTTTTTGACCTTGAAGCTTAGAATCTTGCTAGCGAGGTTTCCTGTTGCTGAGAGAGAGGATCCTGTGGAACTCCCCTTTTTTCGTGAATGAATGAACAATGAAAGGCTTTACATTAGGTAGTGTGGGTAAACAAAGGTAAACCTGTCCGGTTCCTTCTCCTACTCCTTATTTGAAGTGTATATTATTCTTATTGTGGGCTAAACTGAAATTCCATTTTTCCACTGAAGCTTTTCAAGGCCTTTTTAGCCTATGTAAGGTTTACCTGATTTGAATTTTTATTGTTCTATGATCCATTTAGGGCTCACATTGTATCTGCATTATTGTCACTTACATTTTTATCATATATCTTACCACAATAGACAGTTGACAAATTATTTGAAGGGCAGGGGCCAGGGACCTTTTCCTGTGAATTCTAGCTGTATATATTTGCAAGTGATCATTACATAATAGATATTGGTTTGTTGACTGATTTCGGAAAGCTGCTGAAAACATCTTGCAGAAAGTCCTTCTTTTCAATTTTTGGGAAGAATTGCTGCTTCAAATTCTATTCCCTAAGACTTTTGGGTGGACCTGGAAGAGCAAGTCCCTTTAGATGTAGAATATATTTTAGAGTTAGAAGGCTTCACTTGTGTAGGAATTCATTTTATGAATCATGAAACTGAGGGCCAAAGAACTTGCTGCTTTCCCGACTCCTGGAGCTAGTTAGACATTTATGATGACATTTTGGACTTGAAAGCTTAAAAAGGATGTAAGACTTGATGTTTTACATTAGCCCAGGGAAATCTCCTGCTGGGAAGCCAACACACAAAGCGTTTTGGATGCTCTTGAGTATAAGAAATACTCTCACAGACCCTTTAAGCTATGAATATTACTGAAATGGACCTTTTGACTAATAGAAGGCTATTTTTGGAATGTAAAGATAGAAGAGAAATTTGGAGCAGGGATCTGAGTAATTCTCTGTTATTCTGGTTGTAATTACCACAACTCTGCTTGAGGGATACTGACTGTTGCTAAGTAATAAAAATAGATAAGGCCCACAAAGGAAAGTGGGTAATTGTTATGAAACTTGCAAGCACTTTAGAAAGATAAGACTGAAGTGGAAAGGAAAATCTCACAGAAAAGGAAATCTATTAAGAAAATGAAACTAATATTCTATATAGCCTACACTTAGAAACCAGTCAAAGTAATTAAAGCAAACAATATATTTATTTTGTTTGTAACTCAGACATTTATTGTCATTCTATTTATTTCAACTTAAATAACTTATTAGTAAATTTCTATTTGAAGTCTTTAAAAATTGCTAAAACTTGAGATTTGCAAATGGAATAGGCCAATTTCACCCATTAGATTAATAGAAACAAAAATTTAGACCTTTTAATTACTTCCCAAAGAGTAGTTATTTTAATGACAGCAGTTATGGACCAATACATTGGAATTTCAAAAATGATAAATCAACAGGTGAAAGATAAAAAGCAGTCATAGGCTAGTTTAGTTATGGTTAGTTTATGCTAAGTCTAGCAAATTGAAGTATATAACTTGTACTGACACTGTTACATTTTTTCCTTCTATTTATTGCTTTCCTCTCTTTCTTTTTCACTCAAGTTATTATTATTACTGTTTTTGCTTTACTTTTGTCTAAGTTTAACTGCATTTTTGTGTGAATTTCTCTTTTTGTTCTATTTTTCCTCTCTACCTTTTCTCTTGTTCTTTTTTTTCAGTTATATTTCCTTTCTGATTCTCTCCTTTATTCCCTTTTTCTTTCTCTTCTTTTTCTTCTATTTGCAAAATTGCATGGCTATAATAAAAGATATTTAAGTATTGATTATTATTTAATTGAATTTGATTTTCTATATTGAAATTTTAAATCAATTTAGTTTATATATATGTCTCATTTCGACCTCTTGAATTTGTAGAATTTTGATGTGTATCACAGGACTTTATAAGCAATTATCATTTTCTAGGGTGCTGGAGCTAAGAAGATACAATATTTTACAGTCTCAGACCTTGAATTACCCTTAAAATATTGGGAAACTCAGGCTTGTGGGCCAATAATACAGTGCAAAGATATCAAGTACTCTAGTACTAATAAAAACTTGGCTTTGGGTGAGAAGAGAATGGGTAATTACCTATGTTTGTGGGTGTTGAGGGAAGTTTCCTAGAAAAGGAGCCACCCAGGGGAGGGAAGTCTTAAAACAAGAACAAGGCTACAGGTAGAAGACTGAGAAGAGGGTAATTGGGTTTTATTACCATGTGACCTTCAACAGATCTTCTCTGGAATGTTAGTAGCTTTATGAAAATGAGTCTCAAATGATAAGCAGTGAACACACTTTGATTGTGCCTGCTGAGAAAAAGACATACAAATAACTTCTGACAGGAATAAGAGTTTAAAGAGTTTTACATGTATAAATGTATGTATGCATGTATGTGTATATGTATGTATTTATTGAAATGAGTTCTCACTCTTGCCCAGGCTGGAGTGCAATGGTGTGATCTTGGCTCACTACGACCTCCTTGTCCTGGGCTCAAGCGAACCTCCCACCTAAGCCTCTTGTGTAGCTGGATTACAGGCATGCACCACCATGCCAGGCTAATTTTTTTTTTTAAATTGTACTTTAGGTTCTGGGGTACATGTGCAGATCATGCAGGATTGTTGCATAGGTCCACACATAGCAATGTGGTTTGCTGCCTCCATCCCCCCATCACCTACAACTGGCATTTCTCCCCATGTTAGCCCTCCCCGACCTCCCCACCCACCTGCTGTCCCTCCCTTGCTCCCGAAACAGGCCCCAGTGTGTGACGCTCCCCTCCATGTGTCCACGTGTTCTCATTGTTCAACACCTGCCTATGTCAATTAACTTGTGTTCATCCATTT